>CABHPR010129848.1:8347-20810 GCA_902168415.1 Peromyscus melanophrys | reverse complement strand
GAGAGAGAGAGAGAGAGAGAGAGAGAGAGAGAGAGAGAGAGAGAGAGGCCTAACTGGAATACATCATAAATGCTAGTGAGCTTTTAGCCACATAGAGATACCATGCCTCAAAAACAAACAAACAACAAAAACATTAAAAAATAAGATATTATACTGGAATAAATCTAAGATAATGAACAAATGTTCTCTACCAACGGGGGAAAGCCAAAGTTTTGTGGTATGTGTTATGTGATATAAATCTAATCTGTCTGAGTACTTTAGCCTTCTCTGAAATTCTTTGCCATGAGCCTTTGAGATTACATTTTTAGGAGGGAACATTAAATGATGATAAATGAGCAACTCAGTTTTAAAACAGTGTAGACTCTCACATCACATAGTAGCATTCGTTTGCACCTCCTAATTTTTTTTTCAAATTTTGTTGATATTTAATCAAAACAAAAACAAAAAGAAGAATAATTAAAAAACTGATGATCTTTTTTAAGTAAGTATCCTGTGTAAACATAGTTCCTTATCCAGACATGTCTAGATGGGATTTCCCTTTTCAGTTTACCCAGCCTGCAAACACTAACATATTTCATACGACAAGCTCAAGTGCCAGTTCCAGGCCTGCCTCTTTAAAACTGCCCAAACAAGAGTAGAAACAGGAGCTCACTATCCATGAGAAACCAAAGCAATCAGAAATATGTTAAGTATCCTGTAAAGTTAGAGGACCAAGATCTATTCATAGAATATTGGGTTGATTTTTATCATTTCTTTCTTTAAGTAAATACATCCAAGGCGATGCAATATCCTCCACAAACACATTGAAGTAAATTTTCATTCATTGGACAAAATAAAATGAAAACAATTTTATTTTGCAATGAAAATATGACTTTTAATAGGAAAAAAGGGTGTGGTTATTTTTAGAAATCTTCATATTGTTCAAAGCTTAGACAATTAAATGATGTCCAAAATTAAAATTTTATTGTTCTAAAGAGACTTGTTACTTTTTAGGTTAAAACAATTTTATTTTCTGTATTCTCTGAATAACACACACAAAACAGGCCAGTCAAAGGTATTTTAAATTGTTTATGACTTATTAAAGTTAAATTATGATGTAATTAATATTGATGTTTTATGTATGTTTAAAATCTTGAATTATGTATCGAAAGTGTGGAAGACAACTCTATGAGCTATGACTGTTCATAATGACGTTCATTTGAATATGTCTCTAGATGTTCGAGTGTAGTGCAGTTTTAGAAGTCCTCCTTAGTGTATGCAAGGACTTGGATTCCATCTCCACTGTAAGCAGGCATGTATACACACAAATGCATAAACACATGCATGCATGCATGCATGCACACATCTATGGACACACACAGGAATTTGTATTTAGTTACCTGTAACCTGTAATACTTATTTTAGTGTCTTATTACAAGATTTTGTAGTTTAAAATACTAGCATGGGTAAATATAAAGATAAAAAGAATCTTGTATAATGCTGTTTATCTGCTACTTACAGACACCCTTTTCCACTTGTAATAGTCTTACTTATGTGATGGAGAAAATAGAAGATTTTATGTTATTGTATGATAGCTTAGATGCTACCATAGATGTAATCTAGCAAGTTCCAAATTCCATACACATTCCAATTTTTCTTCTCCCAGTTTCTATTTGATGAGGCAATGACTTGGTTAAGTCTGCTCTAGAAATTATTTTCCTCTTCTAAAACTCGCCTGTTTATCTCTAGTCCCTGGGCAGTGCAAGGCTGATCCTATAATCTGTTAATATCTGATTTACTGAAAGCCAGTTGTGTCCCACAGAGCCTAAGCCATTCTTGCTCTCCAGCACATTAAGAATTAATATTTACCCTTACTGGACCTTTCAGCTTCCACAAGAAACTTTAACAAAAGCTCTGCAAATCCCTACCCAACATATACTAGGAGGATTAATAATAATTCCTTTTGATCAGAATTACTTGGTTGGCCAGCAATGGTTTCCATGGTAATCAGGTGGTAGACAGGGCTGAGGCTGATTCCATCAGTTGTAAGACATCATTAGAATTATCCTACATGTCTAATTATAACCTACCAGGATTGACTTCTATGTAGTGTAGCTCAGAGGCACGGGAAATCAAGTTATGTATTTAAATGGTTAGACAGCTTCACAAGAAAAGAACTTATTTTCCTTTCCCTAATAAAACTTTTTCTCTTGCTGAGAATGATATATATTAGAAAGAAGATAAGTTCAAAATAGTTTTTATGAGAAATGATACTGAAAGTTGAATATCTCTAATGGAAATTTCAGTGATAGTTTAATTGTGCTGATAGAAATAAAATAATTCTTCATCTTGGAGAGCTTAATTCTGATGAGTGGTAATATTCAATGATCATATTTAGTTAGATAATATTGGAAAATGATAGTTACAGCTATTTAAGCTGCATAGCAGGATGCTGAAAAGGATACACACTAAACATAAGAAGAATGAGGAACATAAAAAGAAAAATCATAGGTACAGTGTCTTCTTTTGCTCATTTGACTCTGGAAGTTTGATGTCATTCCATAGATTTACTAGAAAAAATGATGTTAAACCATATATGTGGAACACTTACCCTCACTCATACCAACAAATCATCACACATGAACACACACAATCATAATAGTAATACATAGAAAAGCACTATATTCAGAGTATGGAGAGTTGAAAGGATATCTCAAATGAGTCTCCACAGGAAGACACTAATATTTTTAAAAAAGGGTCACAGCCAGGGTTTATAAGACCTTTAAAAGGATCCACCCTATTGGCTCCGTAGACTGCACATTAATAGAAGGTAGGAGAATACAATTATATAACAACTCTTTTCTGGAATATATAATATGTTTCCTTAAGATCATGAAAACATACATTCTTGCTAGACAAATGGTTATTTCCTTTGTATGGTAAATTCAGAATTCCTAAAATTGCTAAGGCCCTCAAACCCCACAAGTTTGCTATGCTTATCTATTTGTTTGTTTTGTAGAGAAATCTATAGACCACAAACATATACTTTTATAATATTTAATCTAACTTTTAAAAAAAGATTAAATTTATAATGATATGTATGTCTAAACTAATAATGTTCTGTAAATAAAGTAGGTGAATATGCTTCATAATGGCATAAAATATAACTAAATGTTAGACATTAAAACATAAATGCTAATGTTATCTTAATTGTCTATGAATTTATGATCATGTAACACATTTTTTAAAATTGCTCTCATATGTGCATCTTTTTAATGAAATTCTTACTAGATTTTCATGAAGTATATGAGCACTATACAACTCTTGAAAAGGCTATAATACAATTTTTTGAGGTGTGAGTTTCCTCTTATCACTTGGAAATCATTTTTGTGCAACTTTTCAAGGCAACTCTACTGGGACCCATGGACTCAGAGTTCACAACTAGTAGCCCAGGAGACTTTCACGTAGTGAGATGCTTATAACCACACCGTGTTCTTAATAAAGTGCTAATGCTTTAAGGAATATGAGTTGTAATAATTTATCACACATGATGCTATGTCAGAGGAATCGGTCCATACTAATGGCAACTTTTCCAACTCTATTTCTCGAAATAAATTAGACTCTTTGCTTTTTAATGTTTCAGTATCCTTGCTCAACCATATGGTTATGTGCTACTTAATACTGGGTGCTTTAAAAAAGCAAACAAATAAACAAAAGCAAAACAATGTTTGCTAATTACTGAATTTATTAAAATAAATGAGGGTTTGGGGCACTGGTGCCCCACAGTGTAATCTAAGTACTTGGGATGTTGAAGAATGAGGATTATGAAGAGTTCTAGGTAAGCTTAAGCTGTAAACCATGATAAAACAAAACATATGCATTTAAGGTACAAAATTTATCAACAGAAATCATAAGAGTTATCCATTTGGCTGTGGGATGGTCTGTATGTCAAATGCGTTGCTCTGATTGGTCAATAAACAAAACACTGATAGGCCAGTAGCCAGACAGGAAGTATAGGCGGGACTAAATGAGAGGATAATTGAGAGAACAGGAAGGCAGAGGGAGACACTGCCAGCTGCCGCCAAGACAAGTAACATGTGAAGATGCCGGTAAGCCATGAGCCACGTGGCAAGGTATAATTTATAGAAATGGATTAATTTAAGATGTAAGAACTAGATAGCTAGAAGCCTGAGCCATTAGGCCAAACAGTTTAAATAATATAAGCGTTTGTGTGTTTATTTTATAAGTGGGCTGTGGGACTGCCGGGACTTGGTGGGACCTGGAGAGAAAACTCTCCAGCTACACCATTTACTATTATAGAATTGAACAAGTGAGAATTCAAGTGAAAATTGTCCCATAGTTTGTGAAAGCTGGCTCATTCCACAAGGTGCTGAATGATGCAGGAACAAGAGGCACAATTAGATCCTGCTGCATCTTTTAAACAGAGATAATTACATTCGTCATAGTTGGAAGTACTGACAAATATCACATAGTGACATTTTCTCAATGTTATTAAATGTTCTATCAGATTGGGGACTTTTAAGCCCAGTCTCACTGTTTCTCATGTTATGAGCCTCATCTAGCCATTTATATACTAATTGTTGAGCTATCACACTGTAATTACTTCTTAATCGGGTAATATTTGCTTGAATAAATTCTTTCCTTTACTCTATTTATCCGATAGAAAACAACATGCTTGTGGCACACTTGGGTATAGGCTCTTTAGAACAGAGTTCTTCAGTTCAAAATATACACAAATTCAAGTGATTGAAAATTGTATCTTTGAAATATGAAGTCCCATACATTGTAGTCTAATATTTTTGAATGTCTTGACACTAGAAATTCACGTATTTGGGTTAGAAGCCATTATACTGCATATTGATTCATAAATATCACTTCCCTACAAATACATCCAAGGAAGCTAGAAACGGACAGTGCATATATATGACTCTTCTATGTGCTTTCATTGAGATGAATGGAGTGAACCTCATGGTTTAGATCATAGGAATTAGTCACTGATTTGAGCCTTGTACCAGTTTCTTTTACTCTACTGCAAGAAGATATTGTAACATTTTCCAGAAAAGATCCAAAGAATGATAGCAAGGTTAATACTAAGATTAAAGAGACTGAGCTATGAGCACAAGTTAAAATTATAGCCACAAGAAAAACATCTTTGAGTTGTATGCTCGGAGCTGTCTTGGTATTGGGTATTATTGATAATGCAACATCAAATATAGAGGGACAAAGACACAATTCTGGACTAATAAAGGCAAATTAATGTATGTGTAATGTAGCACACTAATAAAACTGAAATAATCAGAAATACATATTGTAAGAAAATATATTGACCTATAAAGGATTAGACTATTTTCTGTCCAGTACTTTTAAAATCATAAGACCAAATTAATAAAGCTTTTTCAGGAAATTAGATGAAAAATGAAATTAATTATCCAGCAAATGTTTTCCTTCCCTCCTCAATCACAAAATAATTCAAGCTATATGACAAGGGGTCATGGGAACCTAGACATGTTCGGTATGTTCGGTTTTCACTATACTTCAATGCTTTCTTGCCTTCAGTTAACATGTCAGTCCCCATTTGAGTGAGAATATCTTGCTAGCGAGAATTCCAATAAAGTTAAAGTCCTCTAGCTCCTCAGGCAGTGACAAAGGAAGTATCATTGACTCCTACTGTTAAGGTTTCAGTTACTGACTAGAGCTGAACAGAAAAGCAGCAACAAAAACCGCATCTTAAGGTATTTTATATTAAACAAACAGTTGCTCTGATGTCTTAGTTGTAATCAGAAGGGCTGTCGAATGATTAAAACAGGAAAATTAAGAGTCAAATTGAACATCATTTCATGATTAAATTTGCCATGCAGTTAAGTAAAATTATCTCATTGTATCTTCCTTTTATGTCTCATTATTTTATATTATGAGCTTGCTTCTTTTCTCTTCCTATATATTTAGTTAAGAGAGCAGACTCATTTGGAAGACAAAGAATGAGCTGATTTTATCTCTCTATCTCTCTATCTTTCACGTTGTTTCTGTTTTCAGAGCAGGGAAACAAACCAGAGCGCAGCCTACACTAGACCCATTTTCTACCAGATGTTCTACAGTGGGCTAAAGAACTGCAAATGTATACAATCAGTCACATACAATACACTGAAGGTAAGATGACGACATCACGTGAATTTTAAGTAAGCCGTTTCTTACAAATGAAATACAAACTTGAATAGAAAATTCATATGTGTATACACACACACACACACACACACACACACACACACACATCTGCTTTTATCTGGAAGTTTCAAAGTTGGTACTGTATTCAAAGTCAAACAGAAACCCCAGAGTTCAAGTTTTTGTCAAAATACCATGATATACATCAATATATAATTTGCATAATTCTAAAATTATTCTATTTGCTAATCATATTACTTGTATAAAAGTGACATTTGTGATTTTACAGCTGCATATTATATTGAGTTTTTTCCTAAGTTAACAAATAGTATTCTCTATATTATGAAATTACTATGTCAACATTTCCGGTAGCTCTAGAATGCAATGGTAGGCAGTGAGATATTTCAGTGGGTAAAAGTCCCTGAAACAAAGCATAATGACTTGAATTTGCTCCATAGTTCCCACTAGATGAGTGGAAAGAAGCAACTCCCTCAAAGTGTACTCTGACCTCCATATCTGTGCTGTGCCACCACACATACACATGTAACCATGTATGCATATGTACAGACATACATACAAACACACACACATATATAGACACATAAATTCATATATATATATATATATAAATGCGATTGAAAACTGAAATTTTTGTTTAATTGAGGGTATGCAATTGGAATTCTAATTCACTAAGGGACAATACTTTTCATGTAAGGAATTTGCTGTACAAAATTAATTTATGAAATTACTTCTGTAGAATGAAGTTGAGGAAGGATGAATCTAATTTACACAATGTTCTACTCTTTGATATTTTACAGACTACCTCTAATGGTTGTGCTTAACATAATTTACCTTGTCCAGCTTTGGCAAAAATAATAAGTAAGCTTTATAAGTTCCCATTTTGGTTTGCAAAGTAGATGCTATGGTGATATTCTGAAATGAAACTGAGCACGAGAAAGCTGTTTATTTCAATATAGATATCTCTTCTAAATATTGCCTAATATATTCCAATAAAATAGACATTTGGAACCAAGAAACTTTAAAAATTATTTTTATAAAATGGTATCAGCAATTACTAGATGCACGCAGTGCGTTTTTTGGTTCGGCACACTAGGGTACCCAGAAATTTACTTACAAATGAGAGCTCTACAGTTTAGACAGTTGATACCTTTCCCCACAGACACAAAGCTAGCAAGTGAGTGGAGTTCTTGTTTCATCAAGACTGAAAACTATACATATTCACGTGGATCTGTTTAGTTACTACCATAAGAAAAGGGATGAAAAGATCTAGAGCGTAGTGTTGATATTCAGGAAATCGCAAGAATTATGAATTTGAGATTATGTCAGATTCTGTGTTCATTAAACCCTCCAATTCTTCAGCTGCTAAAAGTGAATTTGCATACTATTAATGTTTGAACACAACAATAAAAGGTATTTTTCAATACTTGTGAAAATGTATAAAAATTTCAGTATTTTTGTTTGAGCTTGAACAGCTGCCTAGCCTGTCATAAGGCCCCTATAAATATATATAAGTCATATTGATTTTTTTATGCTTTTTTAACAGTTATCTAGAAATTGTGACCATGTCATTGCAATAAATAAGAGATAAATTTGTTAGTTAATACCTAAGATATAATTACTTGAGTAGATGACAGCAAGACTGATGTTGTTGTAAATGCTGGGAAAACTGAGGGCTATAAAAGCTCTCTTGAGAAGGGATACAAAGCATAGCACTGCAACACGAATCTTAAAAGGTCTTATTCATAAAAACAAATCCGGACCCAGGTATTGGAGTGAACGCTGAAAGATCAGAGAGAAAGAACAAGTCACATCCAACCTCACCTTGCCAATTCCTCAGCTGAACTTGTTTCCTCAAAATGGAAGCCTCTGTGTCCTCATCTGAATGAATCTCAGCTGAACTGCTGCTAAAAGCCTAAAAGCTTAATCAAGCTCTAGTTCCTGGTTTTCATGCCTTATATACCTTTCTGCTTCCTGCCATTACTTCCTGGGATTAAAGGCGTGTGTCACCATGGCTGGCTGTTTCCAGTGTGGCCTCCAGAATGCTAGGATTAAAGGTGTGTGTGCCACCATTTTCTAGCCTCTGTGTCTATCTAGTGGCTGTTCTGTTCTCTGACCCCATATAAGTTTATTAAGGTGCACAGCATATTGGGGGACACAATATTGCCATATAGCACATTGAATATGTCTAGCCATGCAAACTACTTTTGCCAACTTTTCAATTTTGCTAATATCTTAGCATTTTGTCCTTAAGCCTAAATAAAATTTCTAGATGAATATCTAATTTACTCCACTGTTTAAAGCACACATAGTCCGTGAATTTTGTTCTTTTAAGTATTTTACAGTGTACCTACATTATCACATTCAGATCGCCACTATGTTGTCTTATACTCTCATATTTCTATGCACAATTGACTGAAATCAACTGGTTAGTACATTTCTTAATGCTTGGCTATGAAATTCACAGCACAATCCCTCATTTTGAGTTCTGAATGCATTTCCCAAAGTTTCCTAAGCCAATTGCATAATCAGTTAGTGGTCTCTGATAAAAACTATGAGTAGATCTATCTTGCCTAGTTGGCCCTAATATATTGCATTACATTAACATGCACTGATTAAGGCAAGATATTTTTATCATTATTATTACATCTCATCAGTCTTCTATATGTAACTTTGTACAACAATCAAGTTAAAGTGAATGAAAGAAGTACATATTAGAGCAAAATCTACAAGAAGAAAAGAGAGGGTATGTATTTTGAGACATTGGTTTAGTGTGCAGTTTTCTGTGCATGAGCATAAAAGCACAAGAAAACAAAGACACAATTCACAAATGGCTTTACTCATAATTGAAAAAGTCAGCACAGCTGAAGAAACAATTGTAGTACCAAGACAACCTAGGCTAGATGCTTTGTAGACATTAACCTGACAAGGATCAACACCCAAAATATATAAGCAATTCAAGTAATATTAAAAAAACACATAATCCAATTGAAAATGGGGAAATGATCTGAAAAGACATTTAATGAGAGAATAAACATCTATTGCAAAAAATGTATGAAAAACTCTCAAGACTCTACCCATTGGGGGAAATATAAATTAAAACTATGATGGTATTTTATTTCAAACCAGCGTTATCCTACTAAGGATGTAAAGAAAAGAAACTCTCATCCTTTGTTGGTATTGATAGTGAATTACTACATTCCTTATGGAAATTGGTATAAATAAAATTTCTTGACCATTATCCAACTATTTTACTGCCATATATATATTTCAAAAATATGAAGTCAGTGGACCAAAAAGAGAGTTTTTTCTAAGTTCTCATCATTTCAGGGATGGGTTAGAAATTGGGTTATGTAAGATACAATATTATTTGAAGCAAAATGAATGAAACAGGAATAAATTGCATTAAGTGAAACATGCAAGGGCAGAAGATAAGTGCTGTATGTTCTCTCTCTCATATAGGCAAGTTAAAAATAAATCTGAATATCAAATAGTGGTTAATACAAGTTGGAAACAGGGAGGAAGGAGCATAAAAATAGGCTGAATGTCATCAATACATGATGTACAAATATATTGAATTATCACTATGCATCCTGTTAACATGTACAATTAATAGTGACTAAACAATAATTTTAAATAGAAAGTAAATCCAATCGCATCCTATACTTTTATTTTAAGGACTCTAAAACTCTGTCTGGGAGGCAGAGGCAGGCGGATCTTTGTGAGTTCGAGGCCAGCCTGGGCTACCAAGTGAGTTCCAGGAAAGGCGCAAAGCTACACAGAGAAACCCTGTCTCGAAAAACCAAAAAAAAAAAAAAAAAAAAACCTCTGTCTTCAAAACTATACAAAGATACATGCACACATGTGCTCACACGTATATACCTACATGTACACATATGCACAGATATAAAACTCTACTCATTGAAAGATAATCTCAAATTTAAATGTCAAAGTATAGATATCTTTCAATGAATGAGTTGAGCTAGACAGATATCCTTGCTACTATCGCTCAAACACACTTTAATCTGCATTAGTGGTCTATGTCGTATTACTCTCTAATATTTATTTTTTGCAAGTGCTCTGCACTGTAATTTATCCCTAGGAAATCACCACCCTCTTCAAAGGCAGAGTCTCATTCTTCCTCTTTGTTCCACCCTGTGCCTACTTTAATGATGAATTACTCTTAGCTCTGCTAGCATAAACACTCTCAAAGTTAATTAAGTCAGCCTCCCTTCCTGGTAATTCCCCAATCATTGTGGACACCCATGGGGACATATGTGGAAATGTCATTTTGGGAGCTCCTGGCAGCCCTGTTTCTGCAGCGGTGGAAGACCCTGCTGGGATCATCAAAGTCCTTCTGAGAACTTGAAATTAGGACCTCAGTGGAATCTACACTGGGCAAAGCTGGGATTTAGTTGTTGTTGTCTTTCATTAAAATTATTATCCTTGAATAATTACAAGTGAGATATTTATATCTCTATAATTAAATCTCATTAATAGTAATTTAGGAAAATATTTTTAAATAATAATAAACATCTTCCTTTAAATTTACCTCATTACCATATTCAGACCAAAAAACTCGTAAGTCTACAAAAGGGGGAAGACATATTTGTCCTTGAAAAAGTAATTAGATTTTTACTGCATATTCACTAAGATTTTTATATATGTTTGCAATATAAGTATAGATGAAAATAAATCAAATAATGTATATTTCCTAATAAAGATTTGTTTCTTCAAATGAACATTTTATCTCAACCTAAAAAAAAAAACCTTTACAGCCACTTTATGAGGAAATATAAAAGAACAGTAATTTTAGCTGCCTGAATGTTTACATCCAGGCAAATAAAATGTAAGGAGCTGCCAAAGGAAATAAAAGTCAGTCAACAACAACAACAAAACCCAACAGGTTTAAATTTTCTACCAGTTAGAGCCTGTAAAGTTGAAGAACATTCTGGAGTACAGGGAACATGCAAATAATGGAATTAGTGACCAGGAAGTAGTGATAGGCTCTTTCCTAGCTACTAAAAGCAAGACTGAAATTTGATCTCTGGAAGGATATGAGATGTGCCAAGGGCAACATGGCTTCTGAGGGAGCCAACCTCTCCTTCCTGAACAGTGGGAGTACATTTGAAGCACCCATGACAGTCTCATGAAGGAAGTTTATTCCTTCAAAGCTCATCCCTGAGGTGATGGAAGATATGTGAAGTTCACTCTAGCAACTGAGAGAAAATGAAGTAATGGGCAGGTAGCCACTGACAGTTTTCTTTCTTTGTGATACACTTTTCCACTCAATATTATTAATATATCAGAAATGAAAGTTTCAGAACATAGATCACCCTTAAAAGCATATCAATTGATCTTGGACACACAATTTAGAAATTATCAAATTTCTATGCCAACATCATAAAATCCATATGAAAAACAATAGGAATAATTTCCTAATAAGGTAAGCATTTTGGAATGAGTTATTAAAATTGATTTTATTTCATTTAAAAATGTTTTGAAACTTTACATAGAGTAATCATAATTACTTAGCTGATTTAATTGCAAATTAATATTTCAGTTATGAAATTTTCTATTATATTTTGGTTTATTTTTTACTTTCATTCCACTTAATGTCAGCCTAACACTATCATTCTTGATTTGACATTTATCAATACTCATCACATATATATATATTACTTTTTCATTTCTATGCTGATGTTCTCTGCTTTATAATCAGATTATATCTCATTAATACCAAAAGAGTTTAAATATCATGAGTGGCAGGCAGATCACTCTAATTTCTGCAGATTCCATATAAAAGCTTTGTCCCTATCTCTATCCAAAACATTACTGAGATTTCCAGAAGGATGAACCAGTCAGTGCTGAAATGGTGTTCTTTACCACTGTTTTCCCATGAAAATGCACTCTTTAATGTTACTGGAATAAGGGACTAAAAGGAAATATCTCAGTAGATAAAGTGTCTGCCTTAGAAGCCTCAGGATTTCCTTTGATCATCATGATCCATGTGACACAAAATAGGAACCTAATTGATGGGGAAGCAGAGACAGGCATAGATCCCTTAGCCTGAATAAATCAGCAAGCTCTAGCTAATGACAGACACTGTCTCAAATACAGACAAACAGAAACAACAGAAAGGTGAAAGGCACCTGAGATAAAGCATCCGAAGTTATTCTGTAGCACCCCACACTCACACACACACAGATGCATACACCTGAACATAAACATGCACACAAACACACACACACACACACACACACACACACACACACACACACACACA
>CABHPR010129846.1:0-29617 GCA_902168415.1 Peromyscus melanophrys | reverse complement strand
ATATATATATCATATATAATAGAGAGAAGGGGAAAGAGAAAGTAGGCTTTGTGATGGTTTCTTTATTAAATTCCTTTTAAATTTTATTTAGATGTGAAAGCAGGGATGTAGAAGGAATTTCTGGCATTAAGATAATAAGAAAAATGATCAAAATATTGACAACAGATGTCAGTGGATATTGAAATGATGACTGACAGGGTGGCTGTCAGAATCAGAGGCTTTCCAGCTAGACCACTTGTGTTTGAATCCTTACCCTCTCATTCACACTTGTGTCATTTTACCAACAGTATGTAACCTTCAGGAAGTAAAAATAATGTCCCATGTCTCTGGCTGTGATGAGTATTAAGCAAAATAAAGCATGCACAAAAAATAGAGGAGTAACTGATAATGACTATGTGTTTAGACATTATTAGATATAATTCCACTTAAAAATGCATATATTCATTATGTGTGTCTTACAATTAGAAATGTAAATAAAACTTAAGATAAGAAAATACATTATTCAACATTTATTTGGTAAACTGAAAGAATGAATCAATATTCTGTATAACAAATAGGAATAAAATTGTGTCATCATAAAGAAAAGTAAACACAAGAGGGCCTAAAAGACATTACTATCAATTTGACATAGTGTAGAATCCGCTCAAAAGAGAGTTTCAAGGAGGGATTGCCTACATTGGGTTGCTCTGTGAACATGTTTGTGGGGGATTCTCTTACTTAAGCCAATCTGTTGGTGAAAGACAAGCCCACTGTGCATTGCACCACTACCTAGGCAGGGTGTGCTAAACTGTAAGAGTGGTGAGAGCCAGCAGAGCATAAGCAAGCAAACATTAGTATGAGACATCAAATAATATCGCTCAGCTCTTGACCATGGATGTTTTATAATAACCTAGTTGGAGGTCTGTAGATATAATTCTAAATGGTCTTATTAAATAAGAAACACAGAACCTAATAAAGAGTTAAAAGCCCAGAGACTGGGCAGTAGCCAAGAGCTAAGACCACCTTTTCTTACCACTCGCTACTGTCCTTCCCCTGAGAGACAGCCCTTCTTCCTCTGTCCTGTCTTTTTTTTTTTTTTGCCTTTCTGTTCTGCCTTCTCATTGGTTCTAAACCCAACCACTGCCTGTCTGTACAGACCTCCAGGTCTCTATGGTTCATACTGAGATTAAAGGTTCGGGTCACCGCTTGGCTGTGTCCTTGAACACAGAGATTCTGCCTGCCATGTGATTGCATTAAGGGCATGTGCCACCACTGCTGGACTTCTGCTAAATGGCTTGCTCTTAGCTCTGATCTCCAGGCAACTTTATTAACATACAAATAAAATCACATTTCAGCATAAATAAAATATCACCATAGAGATCTTGTCTTTACCCTCACAATGATTAACTATAATCTAGAATTGCAAACTAAAATAAAACCTCTTTCTCTTCCACACTGCAATTTGTTATGATATTTTTTTTCACAACAAGAAAACTAAAAAAATGACACTGGGTATTTAAAAGGACTTCTACTTGGCATATTGAAGTGTGATAGCAAGCAATCTGCTGTATTGAATTCTTATATTAATATGGCTTCAATTTTATATTATTGTATGTATTTATACACACAAACGAGTATATATCAGTAATAGTAACAGTAAAAACTTCCTGAGGTTATAATATATAGAAAAATAAAGTCTAAACACACCATTTTTATTTCAAATAAATTAAGATAATTGATGAAAATGTGGATTTGTCTTAAATTACACAGCAATAGTGTCATTGATTACTTTTCAGACATAAGTTTAAGTAATCCAAATGAAGATGCAACTTTAGTGATTTAGACTGCATTATTTTCATCAGAATTGTCATATTTGAAATTGTTAGGAAGATCATACCTTACACAGTGGTTATCTGCTGTGGGATGTTTTGTATGGCAAATATGTTAATAAATAAAACACTGATTGTCCAGTAGCCAGACAGGAAGTATAGGCGAGACTAACAGAGAGGAGAATGAAGGGAACAGGAAGGGAAGGAAGAGACTGCTGGAGCTGCCACCAGGACAAGGAAGATGTAATGTACCAATAAGCCACAAGCCACGTGGCAAAGTATAGATTAATAGAAATGGGCTAAATATAAGAGTGAGAGCTAGACAATGATAGGTCTGAGCTAATGGCCAAGCAGTTTAAATAATATAAGCATCTGTGTGTTTATTTTATAAGTAGGCTAAGGGACTGCCAGGGCTTGGTGGGACCCGGAGAGAAAACTCCAGCTACAGTTATCCATACATGATTATGTGTAAGAATATAGGGAAGAACAGAGTGAGGAATGAAAGATAAATAATTGAGTTACCAAAAATTAGTTTTACATTAACTTTAACGCAGTGTTCATACAATGATCTTTCAATGTAGGTTGTATGTAACTAAACCAGATTCAACATTTATAATTATAAAAGAAAACTAATATCACAAATAAAGTAGAGAAGTAATTTTTAATATAAAAGGTATAGTTATATGTGCTGAAAGTTTCCCTGTGTGCCACCCAGTCTACAGTTGCTCAGACCCAAGTAAACAGAGGCTTATATTACTTAAAACTGCTTGGCCATTAGCTCAGGCCTACCACTGACTAGCTCCTACACTTTAACTCTGCCCATTTCTGTTAATCTATATGTCGCCATGTTTTCCATGGCTTTACCTGTGTGCAATTACATGCTGCTCCCTGGATGGCAGGCTGGTATCTCCTCACTCAGCTTCCCTCTTCCCAGAATTCTCCTCATCTTCTCGTCCGCCTATACTTCCTGCCTGGCTACTGGCCAATCGGCATTTTATTTATCAACCAATCAGAGCAACACATATTCACAGCATACAGAACGACATCGCACAGCAGTTATACTTCTACTAATACAAAATACTAGTGGAAGAATGTTCTTACTTATAATAACTTTGCATCTTGAGACTTAAGGGTTGAATCAGAAATATCTTGAAAAGAAAATGCTGCATCATTCATAAATGCACTATGCAATAAGTCCAAAAAGTCCTCAATTGTATATTTAAAAGTAAGTTTAGAAAAAATAAAGATCTTTTGAAGTACAAGCATCATAATTCTGCTTGAATTTTACCATAACTATTTTCTTCAAAGAAAAAATATGACTGTAGTATTTGGTGAATCTAAGTGAGATCTTATAGGAAAGCTTACTGTTCATTTAGGTTTTTTTCCATAATGTCAGTACCATAAAAACAATTTTAAAATGAAGACAACAATGAATCAAATATCCCACTCAGTGAAGGAGCTATCTAGTGCTATCTGTCATTGCAAACTATAATTTCCTGTTATTTGACTTTTCTAGGAGATACACGAACAAACATCTATATACCCCAAAGAAGGCACCCACAACAAAGAAAGAAAATATTTCCCCCAGGTCTAGTCTAGAGAACCAGTGAGATTATGGGGATTTCTTACATCAGTTTTGGTGAAGATGTACTTATAGAAATAGGATGAACACAAAGGCAACTAATCACTAGAAATCCTACTTCAACGAGAATGACAATGACCCCTGACAGTTGTATCCCTCGAACTTGTCATACAATTTACATGTAACTCTGCTGTCTGTGGAGTTTCCCATCCCCAGCAATTTTTACCCCTCATGTAACCTTGTGAGTCTTTTTAAACTTCTGGAGAGTCTTTATTTTTTGCCAAACAAAAAGTTATTTTATTCATAAGCAAAAAAAAAAAAATCAGAAATGTAGTTGTACCATATCACAGAAGCACAAAAATAAGTACCTATATCTAATTTTACCTTCACAAGATGATTTTGAGGTCCATCAATATGGGGAGAAAGTAGAAAATGGCTAAGCACAGAGGAAAGGAATGATGTTACTTTCAGCTCCCCAGATTCTTAAACATATTCCCAAGCTACATTTATCAAATCAGTTTAGAACTTTGTAGAATTCTGGAGATTCCTTTTTTAAATGTACAATATATATTTTTCTCCTTTTTTATTAAGAAATTTTTTTCATTCACTTTACACACCAAAGATCCCCCTCTTCCCTCTTCCTGCCCCCCTAACCTCCCCCCCCCCACCCACCCCTCACTCCCACCCACAAGAAGGCAAGTCCTCCCATGGGGAGGCACATTCAGTAGAGGCAAGTTCAAGCCCTCCCCCTGCCTCAAGGCTGCAACGAGGTGTTCCATCATAGGTAGTAGGCTCCACAAAGCTCCCTCATGCACCAGAGATAGATTCTGATCCTACCACCAGGGTTCTCCCAAGCAGATCAAGATACACAACTGTCTCGCCATGCAGAAGACCTAGTCTAGTCTCATGTAGGCTCCACAGGCATTGATGCAACTTTCATGAGTTCCCTCTATTTTGGTTTGGTCGTCCCTGCATGTTTCCCCATTTCTCCATCATGATCCTGATGCACTTGCTCATAGAATCCCTCTTCTCTCTCTTTGACTGGACTCCTGGAGCTCTGCCTGACGTTTGGCCGTGGATCTCTGCATCTGCATGGAAATCAGACATTGGAGAAAAGGTCTATGATGACAGTTAGGGTATTTACCAGTACTCTTTATTAGACTCTGTGTTTCTTATTTAATAAGACCGTTTAAAATTACATCTACAGACCTCCAACTAGGTTATTATAAAACATCCATGGTCAAGAGCTGAGAGATATTATTTGATGTCTCATACTAATGTTTGCTTGCTTATGCTCTGCTGGCTCTCACCACTCTTACAGTTTAGCACACCCTGCCTAGGTAGTGGTGCAACGCACAGTGGGCTTGTCTTCCACCAACAGATTGGCTTAAGTAAGAGAATCCCCCACAAACATGTTCACAGAGCAACCCAATGTAGGCAATCCCTCCTTAAAACTCTCGTTTGAGGGGATTCTACACTATGTCAAATTGACAATAAAACCAATCATCATACCCATAATATCAACCTATCCAGCTGTTTGCTAGGAGTATTGAAAGTAGACATATATTTTCTTTTATTTTCCTGTTTTCTTGTTAATGAAATCTCATATTTCTTACTATAAATAAAAAACAGTAATTTTAAAAGTCTATCATTTCTGTAACACAGTACATAGTACTAAACCTACCTAAGATCACAGCAACATACAATTACAGTGATCTAAAGAAAATAAAACATGAGCCTGAACTTAGAACATAAAAGATTTTTTTTGCACAGATTCATAACTGTGCTATACACAACAGATTTAGAATTTTAAGTTGTAAGTAAACATTCTGGATCTACCTCCTCCTACAGTTTTTCATTTTCATGGGGTTTTGGTCTGAATGTTTCTAAATTGCTATGGCAAAGAGATATGAGGTATCCGGTCTCCTTGGAAATGAATCCCATCAGGGAGCCATCAAATTTTCAGACCTGAGAACTTTAATCATTTTACCTTCAACTCTTCTTCAGGAGAATTTAAGCAGCATGAATGTACTAAGAATGTTACACCTGCTAGCCATAAAATGTGCAATGAAAAAGATTATATGTTAGCATCAGTGTGAGAATTAAAGTGGTGTGCACAATATATTTCTTGAGTGATACATTTTGAATTGCAGAGTATTATAGCATTACAGAAACTTTCAAGCATATTTTAATCATTTGTAAACAGCTAAGTTTTAAAAAAATTGTGTTTGGGAGAGTAAATTATTCTTTTGACAGGTTTCAGAACACACACACACACAAACATTTGCACAATTCTCTTTTAGTAATATACTGCTTTGCATATTCTTTTTAAAATGTATATGATCCTAATTCATATTATATAGGGTCAGTATAAGTAAAGATTACATATTATTTAACCTGTATGTTCCCATAGATACCTAAAATATATTTACTTAAACTTCTTGCATTTATACATTGTGTCTTTGACTTACTTTCCCTCAAAGGACATTAATTGAAAATGCTAATGGAAACATTACACAAATTAAGAAATCATTGCTCATTTTAGACATTATTCTCTACTTTTCAGTTAACTCATTATTCATATATTTTATTAAAAATAAAAGTTGGGAGGGAAATGTACTAGAGGTTCTAAGGTTAGTTGGAGGGAGGTAAGGTGGATACATATGATCAAGATACATTATTGACAAACAGAAAATTACCAATGAATAAATAAAAGAAAAAAATAATGTTATAAAATATTATCTCCCTTCAAAATGGAAAATTTATTTAAATACAATAAAACATAAAAGTAGACTATAGCAGTCTACAAATGACTCTGTATTCCCAGTCTACCTATTGATAATAAAGTATTTAATTCTTCTATTAATCTTATTTTGACTCTCAAAAAAGTTTCATATTATATGTTCTTTATATTTGCAAAGTACCAATGAGCTTTGGTACCATTCAGGCTTATATAATTCACTTGTATGTATCAACTTCCAATATTAATATATACATGCCTTTTATTCTTACTCAGTTTAGAAAAAATGAATATTTTCCTATGGATTATAATAATATTTATGTCAAACAATTTTTATAAAAACTTCTCATGGATTCATTACTTCTTACTATCATATGTCTCCCATCTTTTGCATTTTCATAGACTATCCCTTATACCTGTACTTCATTGATTTGTTTAAATTTACCATTTTAAAATTATTTTTAATATTAATAATTTTAACTAATTATTTTTTGTTTAATAGTGAGGCTTAATAGACAGGACATTTGTGGGGGTATTGTGTTCCCCAAAATATTGTGTACCTTAATAAACTTATCTGGGGTCAGAGAACAGAACAGCAACAATATTAAATATAGAGGTTAGGCAGTGGTAGTACACACCTTTAATCCTAGCATTCCAGAGACAGAAATCCCTCTGGATCTCTGTGAGTTCAAAGCCACACTGGAAACAGCCAAACATGGTGACTCACGCCTTTAATCCCAGGAAGTAATGGCAGGAGGCAGAAAGATATTTAAGGCGTGAGGACGAGGAAATATAGCCTGGTTAAGTTTTTAGGCTTTTGAGCAGCAATTCAGCTGAGATCCATTTGGATGAGGACTCAGAAGCTTCCAGTCTGAGGAAAAAAGATCAGCTGAGGAACTGCCAATGTGAGGAAGCTGTGACTTGCTCTGTTTCTCTGATCTTCCAGCGTTGACCCCAGTACCTGGCTCCAGGTTTGTTTTTATTAATAAGACGTCCTAACAATTCATGTTACAGACATTGCATATGCTACACAAGTACTATCACTGGGCTAGATATCTCCCTTTTTTCCAAACTTTTTTTTATGCTTTCTAGTCTGGCCTGCCTTTGTCTTCACAGATGTTGACACAGTTAACATTCAGGAGCATTTCCGGCTTATTATTACTATTATTGTTTTATAATTACTTTTATTAAGACTTATTTTATTATTTTATATGCTCTTTGTAGCTGAAGTTTTTCTGGTCCTGCCCAGCTCCCATGGCCCTGTGGCCACTTGGACCCAAGTAAACACACAGAAGCTTATATTAATTAAAACTGCTGGGCCATTAGCTCAGGCTAACTACTGACTAGCTCTTACACTTAAATTAACCCATAATTCTTATTTATGTTTAGCCACATTGCTTGGTACCTTTTCTCGGGTCTGCCTTCACTTCTTGCTTCCTGTGTGTCTGGCTGGTGACTCTTGACTCAGCCTTCCTCTTCCAAGAATTCTCCTCTCTGTTTCTCCTGCCTATATTATACTTCCTGCCTAGCTACTGGCCAATCATTGTTTTATTTATCAACCAAATCAGAGCCATACACCTTCACAGCATACAGAGCAATATCCACAGCAGCTCTTAATCACTTCAGATCATAGGACCATAAGTTTTTTCCACACTAATATACTGGTGTCTTACAAATACGTGGCACTGAGTATACATTTGTTTATTGTTTGAATAAACTTCAATAAATTGAAGTTGAAAGAGAGATTCATTTCTTCCTATAAATAACATCCAGTTAAATTGTTGGCCAAAGGGGTCCCAGGGAAATCCACAAAGAACATAGTATGTTGCAAAGCAATAGGTTGCTCTCCACAAACTGACAAGGCTCCAATATTGAAGACAACATAGATACAGCACAGTGAACATAAAGAAATCAAGCTGGTGCCAACAGAGAAACTTCACCCCTATATCCTCAAGTCTTTGGTACAAGAATGGACCCTATATGCTGCCAAAAGAGAAATGTAAACACCAATTAAGCCAAAAATCCTTTGATATACAATCTGTCATTCCTGCAAAATATGCTAGGGTAGAGGTGGCACAAAGCTTGTGGAAGGAACTAAAGAACTTCTGATTTGACTTCAGGACCACTCTATGAGAAGGAACCCTTACCTGACACTGCTTGGGAGACCAAGAACCAGAAACTACCTACCTCAGAGTCTTAGCGTAAAACCAAATACTACTGGTATCAGAAAAAAATAGTGGTGATTAAATTACTCCCAATGATATTCTGCTATACTCATAGATCGATGACTTATTTAGCCATCATCAAAGAATCTTCCTCCTGCAGCAGATGTGAACAAAAACAGACCCACAGCCAGACATCACACACACACACACACACACACACACACACACACACACACACACACACACGAGAGAGAGAGAGAGAGAGAGAGAGAGAGAGAGAGAGAGAGAGACAGACAGACAGACAGACAGACAGACAGACAGACAGACAGACAGACATTGGAACACACACAGCTCTAAGTGAGATATCTCCATCAAATCCCTCTCCTCAGAGCTCACTCAGGGTACCCTGTATAAGAGGAGGCAGAAAGAGTGTAAGAGCCAGAGTGGATAGAAGATATGAGAATGAGGAGAACAAGGCCCTCTAAATCAACTGAGCAAGATCATATGAACTCACAGAGACTGAAGCAGCAAGCACAGGACCAACATAGGTTTGCACCGGGTTCTCTTTGTATGTATTATAGCTTTCAGGTTAGGATTTTTACGGGACTCCTGAGTGTGTAAGTGAGTCTCTGAATCTGTGTCTTCTCTTGTTTTTCTTTTTCTTTTTTCTTTTTTTTTGTTCTGTTGGTTTGCCTTGTCCAGCTTCAATGTGATGGCTTTTGTTTCATTTTATTATGTTTTATTTTGTTGTTATATTTTTGTTTAGTCTTATTATCTCTTAGAATCCTATTCTTTTCTAATGAGACAGAAGGGAGTGAATTCAGACTGGGGAGCGAGGTGGGGTAGAACTGGGAGAGTGGCATTAAAAAGGAATCTATTTTCAATAAAAGGGGAAATGCACTGAGCTCCAGGCCAGGGTCAGGGTGGGTTTGGTGAGCCTGTTTACTTGTTGTGGGTGTGTATGACTTGCTCTGTTATCCTGGCTACACAGCCCTGGCTCTGCAGTAGCCAGAGCCAGATGTTTGTCCCACCCTAGGGTTCATTAGTATTTAATATCCTTTAATAAATCTATTTCTACTTAAAAATACAGTCACACTTTTTATTTTATTTTCTATTTAGTTTTCTGAGAGTGTCATACCATGTTTGGTCCTTTTCTCTTTCACTTACTGAACTCTCTGCAGATCCAACTCTTCTTCCCTACCCACTCAACTTTGCATCCTTTGTCTTCTCATTTTAAACCTTTGAAGACCAATTGATGTGCCCTAAATATTCTTGGATGTGTGATCATCTACTGGAGTTTTGGCAGTTTAACAGGGGCTATATATACTTTTACAGAAAATTGCCTCCTCTTATCCTCTCAGCTAACAATTGCCAGTAGCTCCATGAATAAGGGTGGGATTATGTGGCCAACTCGACTCTCCATGCTGTGATTTTGTCTAGCTTGAGCTTACACTGCTATTTTTATGTTCTGTTCCATCATCAGTGAATTCATATATGGAGTTTCCCGTCCAGAAGATGTTTCCTGTAGTCATCCACCAACTCCAACTCCTACAATTTCTTTGGCCCTCCTTTCAAAATGATCCCTCATCCTTGACAGGACATGAGTGCAGTATATATGTTTCCTTTAGATTTGATATTTCTGCAGAATCTTATTTTCTGTGCATTGTCCAGTTGTTGGTAACTGTGCTCATCACCAGCTACTGCAAACAGAAACTTCTCAGATGAGGATTGTGAGATATATTGATATATGAGTATAACCATTAGACATTAGTAATTGGTGTAATTATATGTCTATTTAGCAACATAGTCATAATAGGTTCTCCTTAGGGCTTATGACCTATCTAGTAATATGTCCTGAATTATATAATAGTACCATGTATGGGTTTCATCTTGTGGAGCAGAATTTAAATTCAATCACAACGTGGTTGGCTATTCCCATGATGTCCATGCCGTTATTGCATCAAGGTCTTCTCAAGGCAGCCATTATTGTATCTAGAAGGATTCACAGCTAAGTGTGACTGATGACTACTGTTCTCCTTCAGTATCTTGCATCACATCATTCAGCTCTGTGGAAGCTAGACAAAAGGGAACAAGCTTCCAGGTTTGTGCCACCTTCATATCTCCATGATTAAATACATGATATCTTCAGCATTAGGTTCTCACTGTGAAGTTCTAAGGGTAATCAAGAGCATTTTGCAAATACTATGAGATATATGAGAATTTACTGACTGGTAACCACTCTGAAAGAGGTAACCCATTCCTGGCACTTGTTGTCTTATTTTTAGCCTCTCATGTCTAGTAGGAGCATTACTGAAATGTTATATGTTATAGGATAACTCCTTCTCCCCTGCCCCTGTATGTGTGTGTGTGGGTGTGGGTGTGGGTGTGGGTGCGCGCGCGCGCGCGCGCATGTGTGTGTGTGTTAAACAACTTCTACAGCATTAGGTTTACATATGACTTTTGGGAGCATTTTTAATGTTATTTATTCCTCCCCATAGTCTTTTCTCTATACTAGTCTCCAGCTCTCCACCAAACTTAACATTTTTTATACTGATGCTTCCTTTGAAACTGTTCTATCAGTTTGCTCTATCTCCCACCCCTTGGAACCACTTTCTCATATTCTGTTAGTAATCTCCTGAACTCTGTGTATTTAAAATGAAAAATATCTGAATAGTCAGAGCTAATATCCTCAGATGAGAGAAAGCACATAACATTCATTTTTTTCTAGGTCTGGATTAACTCAGAGTTATTATTTCCAGATCCACTTCTTTTCAAATTTCACAATTTTACTTTTCTTAATGGGTGAATAATATTCCATTATCTAAATATATCACATTTTATTATACATTCATTAGTTGATGGGTATCTAGCCTGATTCTACTTACTGGCTATTGTTAGTAGCCAGGAATGAGCAGATATTATTAGAGTTGGATACAGATTCCATGGGGCATACATACAATAGTATTATAGATATATAGTATCCTATAGTAGGTCTATTTTTACTGTTTTTGTTTGTTTTTTTTTTGGAAACTCCACACTTTTTTCCACAGTGACTGTAGAAGTTTACTTTTTCACCAGAAGTGAATAAATATGAGAAAGTCACATTAATGTTCTCTATTATTATGATAATAGAGTTTGTAATGCATAGTTTATTCTAAACTGTTTTCTTTAAGGTTACAAGTTATACATTCTTTATATTGTTTATATCACTACCACTCTAAATATTTATTTCAGAGGAGAAATATATATTTGCTTTCTAGATATACCATAGATATCTTTCCTTTGAATCTCACCAAAATAAATAACATCTGCCGGGCATTGGTGGCGCACGCCTTTAATCCCAGCACTCGGGAGGCAGAGGTAGGCAGATCTCTGTGAGTTCGAAGCCAGCCTGGGCTACCAAGTAGGCTCCAGGAAAGGCGCAAAGCTACACAGAGAAACCCTGTCTTGAAAAACCAAAAATAAATGAATAAATAAATAAATAAATAAATAAATAAATAAATAAATAAATAACATCTAATCACTATGTTTGCATAACTTTAGTGCCATAACATTACATCAAGTGGGGACTGTCAATGGACATATAAGAGATATTGGTATCAATACAAAAATGGAATATTCAACCCATGATATTCAGCAATAAAAATCATAATCTCCTTGTCTGTCATTCTCCATATTACTTTCAGGAGTTCACCATACTGTAAATTAAAAATCAACATAAAAAAAAAACAAAACAAGTAAAACAATCATAAAGTACAGGTCCAGGTGAGATTGGAAACATATAGCATGGTGAGTGGAATGAGACCTAACACTAATGATTTTTGAGAAAAAGCTATTAAGAAACAAAATATTTCATACATATACACATACATATATGTGTATATACATATGCATTCATATATAAGGGATTAATTGAAATTACTCTATAAAAGGGAGGATGCCCTTCCTTGACCTCTAAGTTGCCAAATATAAGATCCATTGCCAGGTGTGACATATGAGTACTTGGCTGTGGGCATCCATATGACACTAAAACAATATAGTGTCTTGCCATTGCTCCTGTTTGCCCACCAGGTGATAGTAAACTCCTGTTGATGAAGACATCACCCATTTTCCTTACAGTACATGGAAATATCAAGTTGGGACTGAAGAAGAAGCTGCCTCTTTGATTAGTAGCTTTCAAAGTACTGCAAGGTGCTGTGTAGGCTTTTGAGGGGAAAGGTCATAAATAATCTTGTTCAGCTATGAACTTTATAAACTGGTCCAATAAAGATACAAAAGTTACAGAATGTAGCCAGAAGTTTTCCTGTGTCCTGCCTGGTCCTGAGCTCCTCAGACCCAAGTAACCACACAGAGGCTTATATTAATTAAAACTGCTCTGCCATTAGCTCAGGCCTACCTCTGACTAACTCCTACAATCAAACTCAGCCCATTTTTTTTGCCACGTTTTCTGTAGCTTTACCTGTGTGAAATACATGCTGCTCCCTGTGGGCTGGCATCTCCTGACTCAGCCTTCCTCTTCCCAGAGTTCTCTTTGTCTGTTTATCTTGCCTATACTTCCTGCCTGGCTACTGGCCAATCAGCTTTTTATTTATCAACCAGTCAGAACAACACATTCACAGCATACAGAACATCCCACAGCAACAGAGTTAATTAACTACTTTCTGATTTTATTTAAAGCCTCTTTCCCAGGAGGAAATACCTGGTGCTAGAAATCTGGCCAAGAAACTATGGTAGGGAGCTCACAGGCCTCAGGGTTAAACTTACTACCATTTTTCTACTAAACAAACACAGTAACAAACTGCCTTCTAATTTTTACCTCTGTAACTTTTAGATTAGTGCAGCTCTCAAATATCATCAGAGAAGTCTCTTTGTGCAGTGTGGGGTAGTTAACTAAAAAACTTAAAGCTGGTCAAAATGCAGAACGTAACTGTTACTAGAGTCCTCAGCCACAAATGGGATATCTACATTATACCTTCCACTAAGGCTTCAGGGCCCACTGCAAAACTGTAAGAGACAGATATTTGGAAGGAGAAGACAGAAAAAGTATATTCTGGACGTGAGAAGATCACTGAACTCATGAAATCACAGAAGCTGTAGCTGTCTGAATAACACAGATTTTAATATGAAGTGGATGGCCTGATACACCTGAGTACATCGGTACTTGAGCATATGATCTACTACATCGAATGCCTTGGTATACCTTGTGTATATGGGCAGCACAAATTGAAGTTGATGATATTAGAAAATAAAAGGAGGCAGAAAGTTGTAATGGGGAAATGAAAAGTAGAAATCTAGGATGAGTTAGAAGGAGTAAGAGGTAAATATAATCAATTACATTGTATGAAATTAACAAAAATGTAAATATTACACTAAAAAGAAAATAATATAGTATTTATGGATTTGTTGGTAAAAACAAGGTTAAATGGAATATCTAAAGGAATCTATTATATAATGCCAACATTTTCCCAAATTCTTCTTTTTTTTCACTTCTTTTATGAACTATAGTCAATAAAAGGATAGAGTATAATAAAACATGATCATTACATCAAATCAATTCTGAAAATAATAAATAGAATAGAATTATCAAATTTGAAAACTTACAATATTGTCTAACAGACATGGGCAGTAATGAAACTCTACAGCTTCAACTCTCAACAGATATTGAATTGCTATAAAACTAAAAAAGAATATTCTTGGAAAGATATCCAATAAAGCATGCACTCTTTCACTTTGACTCTATACTTCCCAAACATGTTTCATAGAGAATTATTAAAGGATCTTATGCATGTTCACAGTTCATTCACTTTTGACATCCCCTAATGCACAAACTACAAGATAAAAATAACTAACCAAAAACAGTAACACAAACAAAATTCTGCAAGATTCTTTTGTGTAAAAAAATGCACTTCCTTAGAAGACACCTATGTCCCAGTCAGTATATAAACACTAGTCCCAAAGAACTAATATGCCCTGGTCCTGGGATGGATCCTAGGCAGCAAAATAAAATCTCTTATCTCCCCATGGGTCACAGAACATAAATAACATCAACACAGAGCTAATAAGTGGACTCATATTACCCTTTGCTGTGGCTTTCAGGAAACCTTTCATCAAATTTATTGCTAGAGCTGCTGCACATTATTGTGTTCTTTATTAGGCATTCTTCTCCCTCAAGATTAATTCAGGGCTTTATGAAGCTGCATGTTCCAGAGTAATAGATGATTGCAAGTAAGTTAAGAGGTGTGACATTCACATCACTATAGACACACAGAATTGTGGTCAAATATCTGGTGACATTCTTGACATAGTCCACTGACTTAAATTTACCATGACAACTCTGTCTTTGTGACAGTGCTAAATTAGGAATCTTTAAGGTGCATACATATTTGAGGAAGCCAGATAATACAGAACAGCTGTACTGTGAGCACTCAACTACATCTGTAAGATGGCAGGGTAACATATATAAAAATGAAAGATTCAGTCACATCACATGTTCCTGGTTATATTTGTGAATTCATATGTGTCAAAAATATAGGCTGCATTCAACTGACGTGGAGGGGGGAGTCTGCCAGATGGTTTACACATGTTTCAAATGTTGAACTTCTGAGAGGGGGTATTAGCACTGTCTTAACTTGTCTTTCTGAAGCCAGATTTTAATTTGCAATAACATACTGACCTCAATGAAAAATATAATCCATCTACTCAACTTGTAGTCACATCCTTCTTCTATCCATCCATTAACTAACTGTTGAGTGCCTATATAGCTATCTAGTAACCCTTTATATATAAGGCAAACAGCATCATATTTTAAATTGAAAAAAACTTACATTGTTTTAATTTTATATAAAGGACCAGTAATTGAAATTTTAATCATTTAAAAATTTTAAATGCCATTGCAGACACTACTTTCTCTAAACCATAAAGCACAAATACTCCATAGGTATTTCAGTAAATTTTGTTAGCCTATTTAGAGATCATCTATGATAGTTATACTGCAAAATGCATTTTATTGAGTTGCCTTGTCAAATGTATATAACATTCAAGTTATTTCAGTATTGTTATGAATAATGATTCCTATTGTGGAATTTAGTGTCTAAGGAGTGTTTATACATTTGACTAAGGGTAATATTAGTAGCATATGTTTTTATTTCCAGTGAAATTAGTAGCAAACAAAAGAGATCCTTTGGGGAAAATACACACACATAATTTTACTACTAGTTACTGTGTGTCATACACTGTTGTAAGCATTTTACATGTACTAAATATTGGCATATGTCAGGTACTAATGAAGAAAATTGCAATAGTTCACATAAATAATGAAATGTAAACAAATATTTTAAAAATTACTGGGAAAAGAGAAAGAAAATGAAAGAATGAAGGAGAGAGGTGAATATGCAAATTTGTATATTCAAAAAATAATAATCAGTAAAGACTTGTACTGAACTACCTTATATATGTGAATCTACATATAAGTCATTGAACAAAGAAAACATATTTACATATATTCTCTTATGTGAACATCATGTTGTTTTATTTTTTATTATTAAGAGATTTTTCTATTCATTTTACATACCAACCACAGATTCCCCTCTCCTCTGTGGTTGATATATTGTGCACCCCAGTAAACATCTGGGGGTCAAAGAACAGAACAGCGACTAGATAGACATAGAGGTCAGAAAATGGTGGCACACACACCTTAAATTCGAGCATTCTTGAGGCAGAGATCCATCTGGATCTCTGTGAGTTCAAAGCCACACTGGAAACAGCTAGGCAAGGTGACACATACCTTTAGTCCCAGCATCCCATGTCTTGCTTGGGAAAGACACATGCCTTTAATCCCAGGAAGTGATGGCAGGAAGCAGAAAGGTATATAATTTGTGAGGACCAGAAACTAGAAGCTTTTGGCTTTTTAAGCTTTTAGGCTTTTAGCACCACTTCAGCTGAGATCCAACCGGATGAGGATTCAGGCTTCCAGTTTGAGGAAACAGGATCAGCTGAGGAATTGGCAAGGTGAGGTTGGATGTGGCTTGTTCTGTTTCTCTGCTCTTCAGCACTCACCCCAATACCTGGCTCCAAGTTTGTTTTTATTAATAAGACCTTTTAAGATTTGTGCTACACTCCTCCCTTCTCCCACCTCCCAGTCTTACCTACATTTCCACCTCCTCCAAGGCAAGGTCTCCCATGGGGAGTCAGCAGAGCCTGCTACATTCAGTTGAGGCAGGTCGGAGGCCACTCCTCCCTGCACCAAGGCTGCAGTTTCCCACCATAGGCACTAGGCTCCAAAAAGCCAGCTCATGCACTGGGGATGGGTCCCGATCCCACTGCCTGGGCGCCCTCTAAACAGTTCAAGTTAAACAACTGTCTCGCCTATTCAGAGGGCCTAGTCTACTACCATGGGGGCTCCTCATTTATTGGTCCACAATTCATGCATTTCCACTAGTTTGGCTGGTCATCTCTGTACATTTTCCATCATGATCTTGATGTCCCTTGCTTGCCCACTATATTAAACATAGAGGTTAGGCAGTGGTAGTACAAGCCTTTAATCCTAGCATTCTGGAGGCAGAGATCCATTCGGATCTCTGTGAATTCAAGGCCACACTGGAAACAGCCAGGCATGGTGACATACCTTTAATCCCAGCACTTGAGACCTCATGTTTTGCTTGGGAAAGAAACGCCTTTAATCTTAGGGAGTAATGGCAGGAAGCAGAAAAGTATATAAGGCATGAGGACCAGGAACTGGGGGCTTTTTAATCTTTTAGGCTTTTAGCAGAAGTTCAGCTGAGATCCATTTGGATGAGGACACAGAGGCTTCCAGTTTGAAGAAACAAGATCAGCTGAGAAGTTGGCAAGGTGAGGTTAGCTGTGGCTTGTTCTGCTTCTCTGATATTTCAGTATTTGCCCTAATACCTGGCTCCATGTTTGTTTTTATAAATAAGACCTTTAAAGATTCATGCTACAATATATGTATGTGTTTGTGTCAATAACAATGGAAGAATAAGAATTCAGGAATATGAGAGGAAGTGGAGGGAACAGGGAAGAAGTTAGATGGGTGAGAGTGTAGGATAGAAATGATGTAAATACAGTACTACTGTATGAACATCTCAAACAATAATAATAGAATAAATGTTTAAAAACTAGAAAAGAGGGAAAATGATAAAAGGTATATATCAAATAAAGTATAAAATAATGTATTCTTACAATGAAATAGCAAAAGGGCAAACATAGTCACTTTTTAATTGAAAATAGATTTTTTTCACACAATATATTCTGATTAGTGTTTACCCTCTCCCAACTCCTTCCTAAGCCTTCCCACTTCCCCACCCACCCAAATCCACACTCTTTGATTGTCTGTTTCATTAGAATACAAAGAAATATCTACAAAAATAATAATAACAAAATAGAATAAAATTAAAACAAAAATAGTACAAAACAAACAGAAAAAATAAAGTAAAAAAGCACAAGAAACATATACACTAAGATACACACATTTGCACATACAGAAAGACCATAAAAATAAAATCAAACACCATAATATATAGGCAAAAGATCTGTAAACTTTTACAAACGAATGAAAAGTAAAAATAAAAAATTCCCAGACATTTATTGTAAGACAAAAATTCTTCATACATACCATTGAGTTCATTTTGTGTTAGCTATCTACTGCTGGCCATAGGCCTTACCCTTAAGTTTGGTTTTTTTCCCTAGTGGTTATCAACTGGACATAGCTTCTGGGTTAGGGACAGGAGCTTTGATTTGGATTTGTGCAGGTCCTTTGTACTGCCACAATCTCTCTAAGTTCATGTTTGTCAGTCATGTTTTGTCTAGAAAGCCTTGTTTCCTTGGTGTCTTCCATCCCTACTGGCTCTTACAATTTGTCAGCTTCCTTTTCTGCAGAGTCACCTGAGCTCTGGAAGGGAGGAATTTGATGGAGACATCCCATTTAGGACTGACTGTTCCAAGGTCTCTTACTCTCTGCACATTGTCTGACTGTGGGTATTTGTTCCCATCTATTATAGAAGGAATATTCTCTAATTATGGCTGAGCAAGGCATTGATGTGTGAATATAGCAGGATGTCATTAGTAGTCATTTTATTGATATATTCTTTTAGTAGAACAATAGTATTTGGTTTTCCCCTAGTTCCCTGGCATTTCGAGTCTCAGGTTCTTGGCCAGCCTGTGAGTATCAGACATGAATTCCATCTCATAGAGTGGGTCTGATTTCTGATCAGATGGTGGTTGGTTACTCCCAAATCTTTGTGTCACTATTTCACTAACTCATCTTGCAGGGAAGTCATCAATGTAGATCAAAGAGTTTATAGCAAGGTTAGTGTTTACCTTTTTCCTCCGGTGGTATGCAGGGTACCTTCCAGTGCCGTGAACACTAGTCAGTAAGGGTGAAGGCTTTAGATTGCAATAGTATTTTCTTGTCACAATTGACAGCCCACAAATAATGACACAGAGACTTATTATTAATTATGAAAGCTTGGTCATTAGCTTAGGCTTGTCTCACCAGCTCTTATTACTTAAAATACTTTTATTAATCTACATTCTTCCTCATGGCCCAGTTTACCTCTACTCTGTATCACATTTCTGACTGCTTCAGTGTCTCCATAGAGCCTTGCTGGCATAATCTGCATGCCTAGATTCCTCCTCCTCTTCCTCTCTCCAGAAATCCCACCTATCATCTGCCTAGCTGTCAGCCATTCAGCTTTTTATTACAACAATCACACAGCAATATGTTTTCACACAGTGTACAAACACCCCCACATAATTTCCCTCTTTTTGTCTAAATAAAAAGGAGAGGATTTAACTCTTATCCAGTAAAACTATGTATAATAAGAACAATTAATAGGTAAGAATTACATTTACAATGTCAAGTCCATATGTATTTGACAAATTAGGGGAAAGTATGATATTATCTATCCCATTCTATTAAGTTCAAAGTTTTATACCTAAAGTACTTCCTATCATAACTTGTCTTACCATCCTAAAATATCTTTCTAGACATCATAACATATTTTTAGATAAACAACTTAAGCTTGTATGTCTCTCAACCCTATACACTTTACACGTCTATTGTGAGTTTCTTTTTTGAATTTGGTAACAATGAAAACTGTAAATACAACTATCTCGTTGTCAATCCCTTAAAGACCTGAGAAGGATATAATATTACCTGAGTAAACAAGAAGTGCAGAAAAAACAACTTCCAAAACTATAGAAAATACAGGGACAGTTGGCTGCCTTCACAGTCACTCAAGATTCCTTGGCAATGTTGGGGAATCCATCTTTGGCCTATAGACCTAGAATATCTGACCGACTTTTCTGGCAAGAAGGAATTTTTGAAGGAATATCGTACCTTGTCTTGGCAAAGTTTGGTAGTCTCCTTTGTGTGTGTGTGTGTCCTGATTGTACACTTTGGACAGCATACTGTCAACAGCCCAGGCAAGGGCAATTTCTTGCCCAGATGGATAACTTTGCCACATTGAAAGTAAACTCCATATGGAGGTTCTTTGATGCCCATCATCCTTTTTTTGAAGTAAATTGTTCCTGCCAGGAGCAGATGCATCTCACTGTCATGAAAAGCCTTATGTTATTAAAACATCTTAAATGTCATATTCTGTAGGACTCTGAAATGTTTGAAAACCATCTATCTCTTACTGACTTTGAAAACATACCTAACATGACTACAAGTTTGATTGTTATAGAAGACTAACTACTAACCTGCATTTCTTAATTATCCTAAATTGTTTTTAAAGACTAGAACTTTACATTACATTTTTAACTGACCTCTATAGGTACAATACTTTAAACAAGAGTAGAAACATATATACAGTATGTTATAACAAAAATAACCTTAAATTTGTATCAATATGCAAAAATTCATACCAATGTAAAATATCTGAGATTAATAGGTGTTTTTAAGTTTAAAAGTAGATCCAATAATCTGCCTTTTATCCTATCATATATATGTATATATATACATATATATATATATATATATATATATATCCCTTTTTTTATCTTTTTAGAAAAATATCCCTGAATCTATCCTCCTTTGTTTAGTTTACTCCCTGACCATTACCAGTAACAACTTTCAACCAAGGTCTCTAAACTATATGCATATCCATAACTCACCGAATGACCAAAAACTACCCACACCATCTTTTGGGAATGTGGGCATCATGTTCTCTAGATTGGTTTCTATTGTTTGAGAGTGATAGCAAATTTAGGGGACCCTGAGACAAATTGGATAATGGTCAAGTCCTGGGACAGCTAGCTATATTACTTTTTTGGTTAGCCCCTGTGTAATGGGAAAGTATAAGCTTATCTGAAGTCCTGCCTGGAGTAGTTTGTGAGGCTGGATCATCTCAGTTAGCTGCATTGTAGTTGTCCTGAGTGTAGAATTTTGAGGAAACTGTAACAACGGCATTCGGAAAGGCTGGATCACCTGGGCTACCTGTCTTCATCGGTGTATGGTTCTTTTTTTCTGAAAACACAAAAAATTCATAAGGTAACATATATATATCTTTATTAACACAAGTATGGAATGTGCCATATGCACAAATCAGGTAAAGATGATTCTCTGTTCTGTGTTTAAGCAGGGAAAAGACATCTGTCAGCTTTATAAGTCCATTTGGACTACACAACCAAACTATAACATAAATCTCCATCAATGCCATATGAAAGGATTGGATGTAATAATAAGTCATGAGGACTCTGTAGCTAACAAGATTTATCATGTCTCATCCAGTCTCAGAGCTATTTCCATACACAGGAATCAGCGTACATGTTACCTGTCATATAGTCTTTTCTGGCTTCCTCCCTCATGTGTGCAGCCAAGATCCTGAGAAGGTCTCCCCCAATCAAATCTAATCTTTATTATTTTATTATCAAATTTGTACTTTATTATTTTTAAACTATTTATTCTTTTTATAACTGCCTATACACATTTTCTTTTTGTTGTTGTTGTTGTTCAGCCCCTAAGCACCTTTTTAGGCATACTGTACCTTTTTAGAGGTTTTCTGTATCTGGACATGTCTTTCTGCATGTCTGCAGCCTTCTCTGACCAGTCTCTCTACCATGTGGTTCCATGCTGGCGGCTGGCTCAAGCCCTCAGGTAGTGGTCAAAAGTCACACCTCTCAGAAGCCATGTCTGGTTCCTTGTCCACAACTTTTTTTCCCTTTTTTGGTTTAAATTAAGAGATTTTCTATTCATTTTACATATCAACCACAGATTCCGCTGTCCTCCCTCCTCCCACCCCCAGCCTTCCCCTCCTCAACTCACCCCCCCCATTCCCATCTCCTCCAAGGCAAGGTCTCCCATGGGGAGTCAGGAAAGCCTGGTACATTCAGTTGAGGCAGGTCCAAGCCTCTCCTCCCTGCACCGGGGCTGTGTATCCAGTGACTGATGGAAACAGATGCAGAGATCCACAGCTCGGTCCCAGGCTGAGCTCCAGGAGTCCAATTGATGAGAGAGAGGAGGGATTCTATGAGCAAGAGATATCAAGACCATGATTGGAAAATATACAGAGACAATTAGCCAAACTAGTGGAAATGCATGAACTGTGGACCAATAGCTGAGGATCCCCCATGGTACCGGACTAGGCCCTCTGGATAAGTGAGACAGTTGTTTAGCTTGAACTGTTGAGGGGGCCACCAGGCAGTGAGACCAGGACCTGTCCCTAGTGCAGAAGCTGGCTTTTTGGATCCTAGTGCCTATGGTGAGACACTTGTCCACAACTTTTTAAAAACTTTTTCAGGCCCTAAGTTTGGATATTTGAACCTTCACATTTTATGCTATATGTGCCGTACTTTCTCATCAGACCCGCAAGCCCTCAGATAATGACAAAATGACATTATTAATTATGAAAGCTTTACCATTAGCTTAGGCTTTTCCCACTAGCTCTTATAACTTAAATTAACCTGCTTTTATTACTCTATATTCTTTTGTCTGGCTCAGTTACCTCTACTCTGAGTCATACTTTTTTGTCGGTACTGTCAGCCCAGAAAAAATGACACAGAGACTTATTATTCGTTGTAAAAGTTTGGCCTTAGGTTAGGCTTTTTCCCAACTAATTCATATAACTTAGTTAACTGATATTTTGTCATCTACATTCTGCCATGTGGCTCAGTTACCTTATCTCCATACTGCATATCCTGCTTCCCCTGTATCTTCCTGGTATAATCCGTGTGCCAGCCTCTTCTTCTCTCTCCCAGAAATCTCACCTATCCTCTTCTGATAGCTATTGGCCATTCCACTTTTTATTACACCTATCACAGCAATACATATTCACACAGTATATAAATATCCCACAACATTTGGTAGGTACCAACTCAACTTCTGCATGGTCAATGAATTATATAGGTACTGTCTTCAACAACAGTGACTTACCTGAGTTATGTGGGAGTTTCCATGGGGTCAATTAGGAAAACTCGATTAGATGTAACCAATTCCTGGCATTTGGGGTTTCATTGTGTGACAAGAGATGTCTATGTGGCACTTGTCTCCCCCATTATTTGGTGGTTACAATTCATAATTTCTTTCATATTTGTACATATTTTAAGAAGCTTTTGTTGTATTAGGTTTACATACAAGCCTTCAAATGGTCCTTAGCTTTATTTGTACTTCCATGTATTCCTCCCCTTATCCCCTCTTTTCTTCCTCTCCCCATATGATCATCACACTCCAGTCTATCCCCAGTCCATCTGTAACTATCTATTATGATTCCCTATCCTTGGGAATACCAACCAATGATTTTTCAAAAATATTTTACTTATTTTTGTGAGAGGCATATGTGTAGACATCACAACAAAGTTTTGGGGGTTGATCTTTCCAACAGATGGGTCCCAGGAATCAAAATCAGGTCATTTGGCCCTTTGAAAGGTGACTTTTCTATCTGAGCTATTTTTCTGGCACAAAGTCAGTTAAGAATTTTTAAAAAATAGTATTAACATGTGGATAATATATCTAAATGAAGCTCCAGATCATATATAATTAGGAAAAGCAAATTAAGTTTACCTATTATGCATTGGGATAACTTTTTATAAAAGTGACAAAGAAATCTGTTGATTCAGACAGCTGTAATAGAATATATTTCAGTATTAGCTCTTGAAAAAAAACCATTATTCTATTGTTTCAGAGAATTCAGTCTATGAACATGGTACTGGGGAAATGAAAGGATTAATAGATTCTCTTAAAACAGAACCTGAGACAGTGTTGCAACAGAGACAGATAAAGAGGAAAATCACCCTGAGAACATCAGTAGTTGGCAAAACTTAATAACTTGGGAGTGTTACTTGGTTATAATAGCACACTGAAAATAATCAATAGCCTTGTGGCTAAGAAGAAGCAAAAAGATTATGGTAGGAATGAATAACATTTACTGAGAGTGGATTGAAAAAACAGAACAAGAGATAATGAAAACAGGAATCATCCAGTCTCAAAAAGACACATGTTGTACATTTTCTTAAGTGATATCTGTATTAAAATGCATGAAAGAAGAAGGCCTACTATTTGGAAGGAGGAAAGGTATCTACTAGTAAGTGTTGTTTATGAGTAAGAAAAGAAAGCATAATAAGGAATGACTATGATCAAACACATTTTTGAAAATGTCACAATGAAATCTATCTTTTTTTAAATTAATATATACTTATAAAGGAAAAAGAACAAGCAAGAAAAGTTCTTTGTAAGGAACTTCAAATAGAGTATGACAATGTCCTCCCTATGATGTTTTATTTCTGGAATTAATAACTATAAGAAAAAGAAAAAAATGTTATGTTGTCATAAAACACTTATGGTAATTTAGTATGACAATCCTATAATTTTATTATATATATATATTAGAAATTTTTAAAAATGTTAATACTGTTGCATGGTACAACTTGGAACCCTTAAAATCACTATGGTAAATTTAAGAAATAGATAAAAGACTATGTTTTAGAAATAATTGATAGGAAATATACAGAAGAGGAAAATCTATAGATATACAAAGAGATTAATGTTTTGCAGGCATATACACAGGCATTTACTACAAACACAATGACTAATATTTGGGGAGGTAAGAAGTGTTTAAAAACTGGAGTTCTAGCATAATTATAAAGTCACGAAAATCATTAATACCTTGCTGAAAACACTTTGTTGTACAAATTTTGTTTTAATAATGATATTTAAATAAAAAGTAAGTAATAAGATTGAAATGTTCAAGTCCTAACTAATGCTAGTATGGTTTATTCTAATGAACATTTCTGTGATGAAGGAAGCATATTTTTCAATACCTCATGCATACATAGATCTTTAGAATTCCCAAGATGTGTAAGGACAAAAGTAAACATTTCAGCATTAACTGTGAAAACAAATCTTTTTTTTGATTCAGAGAACTTACTGTATGAACATAATAATAATACTGAAGGAATGAAAGAACAAATAGTTGTGTTTCAAACAGATTTTTAGACATTGCAACAGAAATAGATAAATAGTAAAATCACCCTGATTTCATCAGTAGTGCCAGAAAATAATAATGTTGTAGTATTACTTGGGTAAAACTGTATATTGCAATAATCAGTAGCCTTGTGATCAGAAAGAAATAAGAAGAAAGTGGCAGAAAACAAATTATTGAGCTTTTTTTCTGTTGGGTACTTTAATGCCACATTTTGTACATGTATTTCTCTACACATTTAGCACTACCATCTGCACTTGAGGGCTGCAGAATGTGGAATTTAGAGGATGGGTTATTTCCAAAATCAAATACCATGAGTTGAGCCCAGTTGTTTCTCATATAAACAGGAGTTATACTACTGAATGTGGATGTCATGAAAAATATGGTAATACTAAAAGTTTTTAGAATGTGCAACAACCAAAAATTAATTTAAAGGCAAACACCTAATGCATCTGAGGGGTTTATAGCATCATTTAGCAGTGTTGTACCATGAAACATTCCTGCAGAGTTGGTTTTGAACACCTACCATGTACACTTTGCACAGTATGTGCTCCTACAACACAAGGTGCTCACAATTTCTGCCTGAAACATATTGACTCAGATTAAAAATCATATGCTATGAACTGTAGTGCTTTTACCATACATATAGTTTTATTAGGAGGGAGATTGGAAGCAGGACTGAAGGGGAGAGTAGCAAAAAAGACATCTTGATGGGGGAGCATTTCAGAATTAGGGAAAAACGTGGTGCCAGGTCAACTCTCAGGCCATCTACTTTAATCAAATTGGTGACTACCCTAATTGTCACCAGAGATACTCTATCCAGTAACAGATGGAAGCAGATGCAGAGACCCACAGCCAAGCACTGGGTCAACCTCCAGGAGTCCTTCTGAAGAAAGGGGGAGAGATTGTATGAGCTGGGGGGGGGTCAAGGTCATAATGGAGGAACCCACAGAGGCAGCTGACCTGCACTTGTGAGAGCATATGTATTTTGGACCAATAGTTAGGGAGCCGGCATGGGACTGACATAGGCTCTCTGCATGTGTGTGACAGTTGGGTAGCTTGGTCTAATTGTAAGGTTCCTAGCAGTGAGATCAGGACCTGTCCCTGGAGCTTAGCTGGCTTTTGGAACCTGTTCCCCCTGCTGGACTACCTTGCCCAGCCTTGATGAAGGGTGAGGAGTTCAGTCCTGCCTTAACTTGATGTGCCATGCTTTGTTCAAGCCAGTGGGAGGCCTGGCCCTTTCTGAATGGAGACTAAGGATAAGTGGATGGGGAGAGGTGTAGATGAGAGTAGGGGGAGAGGGAAACAGGAGGAAGGAGGGAGGAGAAAATGTGGTCAGTATGTAAGATAAATGAAAAAAAATGTTAATAAAATAAAATGGAATTTTAAAAATGGCCGGGTGGTAGTGGCGCACGCCTTTAATCCCAGCACTCGGGAAGCAGAGTCAGGCGGATCTCTGTGAGTTCGAGGCCAGCCTGGTCTACAAAGCGAGTTCCAGGAAAGGCGCAAAGCTACACAGAGAAACCCTGTCTTGAAAAACCAAAAAAAAAAAAAAAAAGCCCGATGCAAGCCTGGTGATGGTGGTGGTGGCGCACACCTTTGCCGGGCGGTGGTAGCGCACGCCTTTAATCCCAGGACTCGGGAGGCAGATCCAGGTGGATCTCCGTGAGTTCAAGGCCAGCCTGGGCTACCAAGTGAGTTCCAGGAAAGGTGCAAAGCTACACAGGGAAACCCTGTCTCGAAAAACCAAAAAAAAAAAAAATGATTTAGTTACAGAAAACACATATTTTCTTACCGTAATTCATCAGCATATATCATATCAATGCATATATCTATATATTACACATATAATTTGGATGACCAGAAAGTTACAGGTTCTTCCTAGTATAAGGATTTCAGGCACACATCACTGTGTCCAATTTCCTATATGGATGCTAGGAATCTGAATTCAAATCCTCATTCTTGGAGTGTAGCTAGAGTTTTCCTACCGGGCCCACAGTCTGGACAAATCTCTCTCACCCGCCAGTCCCACAGCTGCTCAGACCCAACCAAGTAAACACAGAGACTTATATTGCTTACAAACTGTATGGCCGTGGCAGGCTTCTTGCTAACTGTTCTTACATCTTAAATTAATCCATTTCTATAAATCTGTACCTTGCCACATGGCTTGTGGCTTACCGGCATCTTCACATGCTGTTTGTCATGGTGGCGGCTGGCAGTGTCTCCTCAGCCTTCCACTTCCCAGAATTCTCTCCTCCTTGTCCCGCCTATACTTCTTCCTGCCTGACCACTGGCCAATCAGTGTTTTATTCATTGACCAATAAGCAACATGTTTGACATACAGACCATCCCACAGCATTGGAGAGTGAGCTCTTTGCTAACTGGGTTTCCTTTTCAGTTCTAAAACATTTTTATGATTTGTTTTTAGTAAGTTCTTGGTTTTATAGGCCACTAAACCTAGGGTCATACAGAACTTTTCTTGGGCAAAAATGGATTATCAATGAAAAAAAAACTGTTTAAGAAGTTATGCTCTAGTCTAACCGACTGTGCTGTTTAAATATTTGTTTGAAACCATAACTTATTATAGCAGGGGATGCAATGAAGCTGCTGTTGCAAACATATTGGGATTTCTGAGACATGAACCCAGGCATCAACATTATTTTTTAAGTTACAAAACAAACTTTATGTTCAGGATGAGATGAAAGTGCCTACCAAATGTGAACTAGTATTCCTCAATGGAGAGTAGATGCGTGAAGAATACAATAGTTTAATTGACACTACTTGCACTAATTTTCTCTGTGACATCTAGAAATTTCTCTAGGTACTGTGGGTATTGCAACTTTTCTACATGTAAATTTCATTACTTAATAATCTTTTTTTAAATTTCTTTTATTTTATAATATAATTCAACTTTACTTAATAATCTTACTTGATATGTGTCCCAAGTTGAGAAATATTTATTTATCCTCTCAACTAAAGAATATAGATCTCCGGCTGTGTACAAACCAACTTGCCAGGTAATGTAGTATAGCTGTAATATCTACCTATATCTATCTATACCCATTTTGTCTGTCTATTTATCTGTCTATCTATCTATCTATCTATCTATCTATCTATCTATCTATCTATCTATCTATCAATCAATCATCTATCTACCTATCATCTATCTATCTATCTATCTATCTATCATCTATCTACCTACCTACATATCTAAATTGTATTTCAATGGAATGCATATTCTAAAGGAGTAAGGGAAAAAATGAAAATGGGATATATTCCAGAAGATATAGATAATGAAATGAAAATCTCAGGGCCAGTCATAAGTTCTCTTTCTGAGATTTTGGTCAGGAAGTCCCTGGAGGCACCCAAAACAACATGGGCTATTGTCACTGCTCTTGGTTTCCCACATAGGTGATAAGACCCTATTTCTGACGATATTACACATGGTGGTTGTGGGACCTCAAATTGGGCAGAAATTGCTCTCCCTGATGAGCAGCTTACATAGTGACAAAAGGTGCTATCCAGATCGCTGGGAGAGAAAGCACATCAGTGATCCTACATACTTATGGACTGAGCTGAAAATATATGCCTACTGGTGCAACAGTGGCATTATGATTATGTGGGTAACTAGTCACTCCTTGATTTAATATGAGACCTCCTCCATATGAAGAATTTCATGTATGGAACTATAAACCTTGTCAGAAGTTCATAAATGGGAACATGACAGGCCCTGGTGGTAACCTGTCCTTCTTTTGCAAAATTCTCATGCTGTCAAATAGTCTTCTAAGTAGATTTGTGTTATTACCAACTTTGGTCAGCAAAGTTTATTTCTGTTCTGGGTATTGTCAATGCAGAAACTCATATCTGTTCAAAGCATGAAGTATAAAGGACTCAGCGTGTGCAGGTGTGGACGAATTGTCTTCTACCATTCAGTGCTAAGGAAGTGAAGAGAGAAGTAATAGCAAGTGGATGTTAAGAAGAATTCTGGAATGCTGACTTCTTCACATAACATGGGTTCTACAAACATCGACTCACCTGCTTAAGACCTACACAAGAGCAAGGCTCTCAAGAATCCATCATGAACAGAGGAAAGGACTGCAAGACCCCATTTCTGTCAGAGGAGTTCTTCCAGTTGATTACCACTGAAGGAAGGAAAGCCACTGCAAAGGTGCTCATACCCTGTTTAATGGCAATGCCAACACATATGGGACAATACCACTTAGACTCAGGGTGGTATTAATAACAAAAGAAGTAAAAAAAAGACATGAAGCTGGGAAATAGATAGGGTGGGGGAAGTAGGGAGAGTTGAAAGGACGTAGTAATTGATAGATAAGACCAATATGCATTGCATAAATGTATGGAGCTTTCAAATAACAAACTATCATAAGGGCTAGAGTGATGGCCCAATGGTTAAGAGCAGGTACTGTTCCTCTAGAGGCTCGGAGTTCAAGTTCCAGGTATCTGTAGCTCTTGCTCCAGGCCAGAACCTCTGCATATTCTTATACATAACTTAAAAAGAATAAAAATGAAGTACAATTGGTAGTGTTATGAGTTAGTAGGTGAAAATAAAGCAGGATTGTTGGATTCAAGACATAAAATGGAGAGGGGAGAAAACAAAAGTAAAAATTTTTAATGGAGATACTCAAAAATGTCAAGAAAATAAATACTAATAAAAATTTTGCAATATCAGCTGGGCGGTGGTGGCACACGCCTTTAATCCCAGCACTCGGGAGGCAGAGCCAGGCGGATCTCTTTTTTTTTTTTTTGGTTTTTCGAGACAGGGTTTCTCTGTGTAGTTTTGCGCCTTTCCTGGAACTCGCTTTGTAGCCCAGGCTGGCCTCAAACTCACAGAGATCCGCCTGGCTCTGCCTCCCGAGTGCTGGGATTAA
>CABHPR010129845.1:0-36067 GCA_902168415.1 Peromyscus melanophrys | reverse complement strand
ACACACACACACACACACACACACACACACACACACACACACACACACACACACACCTACCTGAAAGGTGCTCTACTTCTGCTAAGGGTGAAGGTAGCCAGAAAAGGAAACTGTTGGTCTGCTTAGCATCACAATTCTGTTTTCTTTAGAATGAATCTGAATACTGAGGTCTCAGGCAACTAGGTAAACATAGTTGTAAAGAATTAAAATGCCTAGCCGGGTGGTGGTGGCAGCGGCACACACCTTTAATCCCAGCACTGTGAGTTTGAGGCCAGCCTGTTCTACAAAGCAAGTTCCAGGAAAGGCACCAAAACTACACAGAGAAACCCTGTCTCGAAAAAAAAATTAAAATGCCTAAAAATGAGATATGAGCCCTGGAGAGTAATTTACCTTTAGCACGTGACAGAGCAAAGGGGTCATAGTTGTAAAACAGGGTGGAAGGGAAGGGCTGGGAAAAGCTGTGACCTACTTCAGTCTCCTCTTTGGACCAGAAACTACCAGAAAGCTATGTGACTCACCCCTCAATAAAGCAAAGAAAAAGAAGCACAGGAGAAACAGACTCTATCAGAAGCAGAGGAAACTACTGGGCAGAGGGTTAATAATTTGCATAAACAGATGGGAGAGATTCAGATGAAATATTAAAACTATTAAAAAGAGACAAATAGAAAAGAAAATGCAACTATTATCTGTGCAAAATATATTCATGAAGCTTATTAGCAGAGTGGACACAGGAGAGGAAATGACTAGGTCAGCAGAATTTATCCATTGTACAACAAAAGGAACAAAGGGGGAAACACATGAACTCATTCAAGATTACGAAAAACTAGCACATTCTGGGTAATTGTTGTCTCAGAAGGAGAAGAAAGAAATGGATATAAAAATGATTCTTAAATCAGAAAAATTTAATACCAATATCAATTGATTTGATTTAATGAACTTTATAGAGTGTCACACTTAGAAATAGCAGGGCAACTGACTCTAGAGCAATCTCTGTAAGAAACAGTGTGCCTGAGCCTTAAGAATCAGTGTTCCTCAGCACCAAGAGACAGTGTGCCTGAGCACCAAGAGTCAGTGTGCCTGAGCACCAAGAGTCAGTGTTCCTGAGCACCAAGAGTCAGTGTGCCTGAACACTGCTAAACACATGTTGAAAGCCTACTGGGAGGTATTTGTAGGAGAGCTTTTGGGAAGTGTGTAATTCAGGAGGGTGTGTCCTGTAACACTGGGATCAGTGCCTTTGTAAGAGTGACCCTGGAGAGCCATCCTGTCCACTGTGAGGGTACAACAAGGAGTCAGTAGTGTGAGGCCAGGAGGAAGCCCTCAGAGATTCAAATCTGGCTTGCTGGTTGGTGTCTGACCTCAGATGCTCAGCCTCCTGAATTAGTGGGAGAAAAAATTCTGCTAAGTGAGTCTTTGATCATGTGGCAGAGCAACTTGAGGGAACTCAAACAGTCATCAGAAGACATAGTACTGCAAGTATTGAAATAAAAATCTCAATAAATGTTATCAGATGAAAATAATAGTAAATGTTTATCTCTGTAGCAAAAATTAAAATTGATGTCAGTATGAGAAATATATCTAGACAAGCTCCAAGTCTCCCAGTATTTGAAAACTAAACAATGCATTTCTTTCTTTTTTTCTTTTTTTTTTTCAAGACAGGGTTTCTCTGTGTAGTCCTGACTGTCCTATAAGGCACTCTGTGGACCAGGCTGGCCTTAAACTCAGAAGATCTGCCTGCCTCTGCCCATCGAGTGTTGGGATTACCACCACCTGGCAACAATGCATTTCTTAACAACTCATGAGTCAAAGCTGAAACCACTAGAAATGTTAGAAAGTACTTTGAGCTGAATAAAATAAAAAGAAAATATATTAAAATGTGTGGTATGTGCATTAAAGCAATACCTCCATGGTCATACATAGCATTGAATGCTTATATTAATTCTAGAAAAGGAAAAAGGACAGAAATGAAGCATTTTGCTTAAGAAGATACTACAAAAAGAGCAAATCCACACACAAATGAGAAGGAAGGGAATCATAAGGAAGAAAGCTGGAACCAATGAGATGAAATGGAAAAACACCAGAGGAAAATAAATAGAGACAAAAGCTGCACTTTGGAAAGGACAATAGAATTGGTCAAGAAGACAACAGAATAGACAGAAATCATAAACAGTTATAATGAAAGAAGCTGTGACTACATCTAAAAAAGGCCAAAAGCAAAATAGTGAATAACTTAATGCCATTAAGTTTAGCAACTTTAGTTAAATAGATAAATTACCTTAAGAAATGATCACATTTCATTAATTAATGAAAGCTATCTGATAATTTACCTACTGTGGTTTTAAGCACGAGAACTCTTTGATGGGTGCTTTATAGCAATTCAGTTAAAAATAAATGGGATATCCCCATTTTCTGTGAACAATTCTAATCCCACCATCTGGAGAGATGACATCCTTCATTTTCTAGACACATAAAAATTCTTCCCTGTTTTTACACAAAACGAATGTCTGGTTCAGTTACAGAGAAGCTGTGGTGTGGCTAACACCTGGCAAGCAGCTATTGTACAGTGATGGTGACTTCTAGCCCACCCCCCTCTTTTTCTTCCTCCATCCTGTTTCTCTTTTCTAGGATGGGAACTATCATGTTGCAAGCCTGCCATGGCATGAACTGTCTTACCACAGGGCTCCTGTAGGAAGGCACTGAGAGTCTGTGACAAACCAAATCCTGCCAATTAAGACATGAGAGAGCATGAAAACCCTTGATGTGACTGCATCCCCAGCTGGCACTCCATGGTGCTGTTAGCCTAATCCAGGGAACTCAGCTATGCCTGCATTCCTGACCCACACCTGTAGGGAGATGTGACTCATGTAGGAATTACAGCTACCCACTTTGAGGTTGCTAGTGATAAGACTTCCTTCATGGGGTGGAGTAATGGCTGATGCTCCTCAAGTATGGGACAGCACATAGTAGGCATATGGCATTGTTGTGGTGATGTTTTAATTGTGCTATTATTATTTAGTCATCCTGTGATTATTTGACCTTGTTTTAGGGCCAATGCTATGAACAAATCCATCTACTTTATACATCAATATAGAAGATGTGGAGTTATAAGCCATCTGTACGGCCAACCTTCAGAGTGACATTCTGAATCAAAAGGAGTGTGCACTTAAATGCAAATATACATTGTTAAATTGCTCACTAAAGAAAGATCTACTTTCATTTCTGCCAGTGCCGACTGCAGTTTTACTTTACACATGTGCACTATTAAAGTTCTTAATCTTCCTTAATGTGATACTATCTTATTTTAACAGGCACCTTTTTAATTTTTGCTCATAGATGATTTTGAGCATTTTTTATAAATTATTCAGCAATTTTTGCTGTCTGCAAACAATCCCTTCAAATCTTTTGCTCATTTTCTGCTATACCTTTGCCTTCCTAGCATCCCAAAGTACTTCAGTTTTAAAGAAAATGTCACATTCTTATTTCACAAATTTCGTTTTTGATTCTTGTTATTTTAATAAGATTTTGATGGTGAATATTGTCAGCTTCCCTTTTCATGCATGGAAATGGAAATTTTCTCCTATAAAAGTAGATTGCATTTTAAAGGATTTTGTTTTATACAGTAAAAGATAATTTATGGAGAATGTGCTCCTTGGTGAAAGGATAAAGGATTTTACTGAAACATAAAAATATGAGAACAAGTGGCATATATCTTTAACCCCAGTATTTGGGAAGCAGAGACAGGCAGATCTCTGTGAGTTCAAGGCCAGCCTGGTCTACATATCTAGCTCCAGGACAGCTAGGATTACACAGAGAGACACTGTCCAAACAAACAACAAATAAATAAAAATGAGACTATGGGAAGAACACAGAGCTATGTACCAGTGTCTTCTGGGTAAGGCATGGCTGGCACACACACAGCATCTGTGGTCACCTGTACAAGTCTTGCACGGGATCAGTCCTGATGAAAAGCTCAGCATGAAGGAGGAAGCCGCTCTCAAGGCTCACACTCAGAGTTACTGGCTGCTGAGGGGAAGGACTGTCATTTTTCTTTGTGGTCGTGGTTGCTAGTAGGTTGGCCGTGTTACACTGAATGGCTTCACGCCCACTCGCCCAAGGTCAGCACCGGATTCAGGGGCTATTAATAATAGCTCTTTAAAAAGCAGATGTCAAATTGGAAGGGACAGGAGCTGCCGGAATGGGGAGAGTTGGAGAGTTAGTGGGGGTGGATAAGATAAAATACATTATATGGAAGTATAAAAAATTTAAAGAATAATAAAGGTATTACCTTTTTGATGGAGGGAAATTCTTCAATTTTTATTCAAGTACTTAAATGTGGTCCACTTTTTTACATTTATTATTTGTATGTGTTTGTGTATGCACATGGATATACAGGCCATTGCATAAATGTAGAGATCAGAGGGCAACCTCCGGGAGTTCTCTCTCTCCATTGTGTGGATCCCAGGGATCAAATTCAGGTCATCAGGATTGGCAGCACACACTCTCTCCCACTGAACCATCTCACTAGTCTTGGTTCCATGTTAAAAATCTGTTAAAGGCTCCTGGTGTTTTACTCCAACTGCAGTGAAACTGAGAGCTAAATCCAGTGTAACGCACATGAGCTAAAAACTCACCTAAGAGAAATGCTCAAACATGTGCATGCGTGCACACGCACCCACATGCACATGTGTATGGGTACACACACACACCAGACTGAATATTAAGACATCACAAAGAGCCATGGAATTTATACATAAAACTTTGTTTTAAAAATTTTGAAAATCCAGTGAAATTCTGGTGGGCTTTGAGAAGATCATCCAGATCAATAACACATACTTCATATGTTCCTCAAAGAATTATCACTAGAAAAATACTTTAAATGATGGAAAAATTTATACAGAAGAATTACAAGGTAAACAGTGGGAAAGGGTGATCTATGACCTCCTATCTGGATGGGTATGAGACCATGCATTATTTAAAAGAGTTAATGAAGACGGAAGTACAGTCTAAGTGCATTTGAATAACATTAAATCTTCGCTTCATTGGGAAAAAATGAGCCACGCTGAAGGACTGCAGCACGTGCAGCTCTGAGCATGCCCGCTACAGGGAGCCAGAGCTTGCTAGCAGCCAGTCTGTCCACCGAGAGGACCACAGACACAGGGGCTGGCACTCATCAGATGTGAGGAAGCGGACTTCAGTATGGCTTCATTGAATTCGCAGCCCTCTCCTTTAGAGCCATCATTACTCCAGAGAGTAAAATGTAAATCAGTGTGTGCAATCTGCACACTGGTAATTCTCTTAGCATAAGGTAAGACCCAGTGCAGCGCCCAGGAGACTCACTGTCAGCAGCAGTGGTTGGTAATAAAGAGCTGTCATTTTCCTGTGGCTAGCCTGTGGGTCAAGTGGGGACAGCTCTAAACTTCATCACAAGAAATGAAATGTTAAAGCATTTTGTAAGTCCCAGACTAGATTCCCAATCTTTATACAGAAGATGAGAAATATTTACATATAGGATTGTTTGTGAGCAAAGAAAACGAGCTTACAAAAATGTGAATGTAAACACTTACAAATATATTCGGAATAAACTGTTTGAAGAGCACATTCATAACTGGCTGTCGGGGTGGAGGGATGAGTGAGGTGGACTGAAGCACAGCACAGTGGGGGAGGGAGGGAGTCTCTTTGTTCTCTTGACCATATCCCAGTGGAAGGCTGCTTGCTATTCTTTCTGCCCACCAAGGATCAGAGTGTGTCCTTTCATCCTTGTGGAGAGGGGGTGTTTTCTTCAAGAGTGAGTGGTTTTTAACTTCAAAGAGAAGTTTCTGCTCCTTGAGAATAGTTGGTAGGCTTTGGCAGTATCCCTCAGTGATAGACTATGGTATAGAAGAGTAAGATGAAAAAGAGTTCTTCCTCCACAAGTTGCTTTTGGTCATGGTGTTTATCACAGCAACAGAAAGCAAATTAAGATCTTGGCTGTCACCAGGCTCTGGTTTCTACCTTATGAGTGAGGGGCATTCAAAATGACATGGAAGGAGCAAGGAAGGAGTAGCCACCGTTCTCCTGCACAGGGGCAGGGGGTACAGGCAAATGCTGTACATGAGACTATTAGTCCCTTTGAGGATTGTCTGTAAATCACAGCTGCAGGCATGGATATGAGCAGCTTCTCAAGGTACCTACATTTCTCGAGCAAGCATAGGACAGCTTTCTTTCTCCCATCTATCTTTTCTCAGATGCTGTGCTCTCAAACTCCCATAATTAAATTCTTCCTTATCATTGAACCACCTACCAACTGCAACAGCATCTAGGCAGTTTTCTCTTCAAATCTCAAGTTATGTTCAGTGGATACTTCAGCCTCCTCCCTTTAATTCTATTTTTTTTTTCTGTGAAGAAACCTATTCACTTAACATGATGAAGCTTCCCTGAAACCTTCCCTGGCATGGTAGGTAGGTAGGGTGTGAGTGTGGCATACCCATGTCCTGGTTGTAACTGTGCGTTTAATAGGAAGGAATTCTTTCTTTATCCCAGAGACTCAATACTGGGTCTGCACTCAATTACCACAAAATTAAACTGTGGGGCAATCACATTCAGCACTTGCTGATGTGGCCTGTGACAGTGCAGGAAGTGGAGGTGGCTAGATATAGTGGATGCCACCTCTGCTTTGCAGTGGGACTCTGGGAAGTCCTGCATCTGGGTCTGTTGGCCATGATCTGCACCACAAATGTGCTGGATAGTTTTATGCCAACTTGACACAAACTAAAGTCATCTGAGAGGAGATACCCTCATTAAAAAAATTCCTCCCTAAAATTGGGCTGTAGGCAAGCCTATAGGTCATTTTCTTAATTAGTGATTGATGGGGGAGGGCCCAGCCCATGATGGATGGTGCCATCCCTGGCAGGTGGTCATCCTGGGGTCCATAAGAAAGCAGGCTGAGCAGGCCATGTGGAGCAAGCCAGTAAGCAGCACCCCTCCATGGCTTTTGTATCAGTTCCTGCCTCCAGGATCCTGCCCTGTTTGAGTTCCTGTCTTGACTTCTTTTGATGATTAATAGCAATATAGAAGTGTAAGCCAAAACAAGCAAACAAACAAAGAAAAATCCCCCCCCAAAAAAAACCCAAAAACCAACAACAGAAAACCCTTTCCTCCCCAAGTTGTCCTGGTCATGGTATTTCATTATAGCAATAGGCAACAGAAACCCTAACTAAGAAAACACCCCTACAAAAAAAATACAACACCCAAATGTTTGCATTTGGTATGGATGCCTCTACTCACAAGAAGACTGTTAGAGAGTTCCTAGAGAAAACAAAATAGAGGAAACCTGGAGGAATGGGAGGAGAAAGGAGATGAAGTTTGTCTGGAACCCTGGAATGGTTGCCCTGGGAATCTTACTAGGTTGGGCAGCTGCTGACAATTCCTCCCTCTTCTGGCCCTGAGTCTCCACCCACACCAGCTCAAAGAAAGGAGAAGGCTTTTGTGTCTGTTGAGTTTTTTCTACTATCTGCGGAAAGAGATAAATGCAGCAAGCACCCCTTACTCGCTGTTTCCAGCCCCTTTCAAAGAACTCACTGCTTTGCGAGGCTCATGGTCCTCTACTTGGGAAACAAACATGGCTGCCTTTGTTGTATGCTCAGACCTATTACTAGGTTTTCAAGTTAGTTTCCTACTTGGGGGAAAGAGAGTCGTCACCGTCTCCTGTTAGGAACCTTGAGATACCTTGCTCAGTCAACTTAGGATTCACGTGGCACAATCATGCTTAAGCAGGGGACAGGGACACTGGTTTTAATACCTGCACCAGGCTGTTGTGTTCCAGAAAAAAAAGCAGCACAGGAGAGGTCTAACCATGAGATAATTCTGGACAACACAGAGAAGAAGACAGTGCAGGAGCTCTGGGTAGCAACTACAAAGGGAGGAAGATGGGCAGGTGGAACTCTGGTTGGCCAGTGGCCTTTCTCAGCCAGGCTTCAGTTAGAACCTTGATTCTGGTTATCTTCACTAAGAAGAAGAAGACAAGAACAAAATTAGATTGTTCCCAAGAAGATGGCTAAGAAAAGACTTGGGAATAATACAAGTTCAAAAATGCAGGTTCAAGAATGGGGATTTGAAAAAGACATATCAAAGCAAAGTCCATGCAGCTGGAGGTCAAGGTCTGAGTGTAAACAGCCCTGAGGTAAAGAAAGGGGGCTAAGTGCCAATGAAGAGTACAGATGCTAATGCTTGAGGCTGGACACAATAAGACCTTCAAGGTGACAGGCACAGACATGGGGACGGGCCATGGAGGACCAGGAAGCTATGGGTGACCCTACCTGAGTCATATAGACTAATTTCTCTTGGAGTTATGTTAAAATTAAGCCCCCCAACCACACAGGGAGTCTTCACTGATGGCCATGTTTGCATTTGAGCATTTTTTCTTTGGAGGGAGAAGGATTTGTCTATAACATAAAATAATCTGTCTCTTGTCCAGCAAGGAGGGAGTGATCCCAGTAATTCACCAAGGTCTGAACTTGGGGCTAGAAGAGACCACGTTCTACAGCAAACCTTCTCAGGGCACTCAGGCCTGTCCTCTTCTCTGTGTTCCTCATACTCTGAGACAGAGGCTTTGAGTTTTTGGAAGGTCCTAGGGAATACAACCTTGACATTGAACAATAGGGTTTGGCAAGACCAAGGGAGAGAGCCTGGGATAGCCCCTGATACAAGGAAATTCCAGAAAGTGGGTGACTTGGGCATTTTGACCAAGTATGTGGAGCCCAGAATTTGTTTCTAGTCTAGAATTTCAAATTTCATATGGTGAACATCCAGATAACTGCTGCAAATCTAGTTTGATTTCTATGAATTTCTTTACAGAAGACAAGTCTCTATTAATCCTATAAGGAGTCTGTAGCCCGAGGAGAAGAGTCCTGCTAGTGGGTTGACATGCAGTAGGGGTTAGGTTTCTGGTGATGGGGTGTTAGGTATGGTCAGGCCTCAGGTGGGCCACATTTCTTGAGTCTACAAGGGTGCGACCTTCAACAGTTTGTCCAGGGTAGGAGGAGAACACAGTGAAATCAAAACTTCCACCACCAAATAGAGACAGACTCTCTGTATTTTCCAGGGAAAGCTGGGGTTGGAGAGACTGGGTCCTTAGGTGAATGGCTGTAAGAGCTGGAAGGACACGGGGAAGGAGCAGGAAGGGAAGAATAGTAACAGAGGAACAGGCAGGAAAAGGAGGGTCCCAGACAAGAACAACTCGAGAGAGAAAGAGTTTATCTTGGCTGACAGTTTCAGAGGGTTAGAGCCCGCCATGGCTAGGAAGGTATTCAAACAGGGAGGGAAGACAGGGAAGTAGAGGCAGGAAGCTGGCTGATTGCAAGCATCCACACCCAGGAAGCAGACAGAGAACAAAAGTGGGATCAGTCTATAAGCCCTCAAAGCTCACCTCCAGTGACATACCTCCTCTAGCAAGACTCCCTTTCCTAGTTCTTACAACCTCCCGAAACAGCACCACCACCTGGGAACATTTTACATCTAGACCATGGCACCATCCCAGTTTGAACACTGTGTGTGTGTGTGTGTGTGTGTGTGTGTGTGTGTGTGTGTGTGTGTATGTGTGTGTGTGTGTGTGTGTGTGTTGACATCATTAGAGTATCCACCCTCACAGCAGTGGTGCTGGGGCAAGAATGGGCAGCTCAGTTCAATAGGGAGAGGACTAAACCAGAGTACCATGTGCGCATGCTAGTGCAGGTGACACAGTGGTTCAAGCCAGGAGGAAGAGCTTGGCCTATCCACAAGCCATGCTAGGCATCTGGCTAACCACAGAGTAACGATAGGTGACGTGTGCTGACTAGCTGCTGTCAGACACTGTAACCAATGCTTTCTGTGAATTTCTCACCAGTTCACCACTTCCTACCCCATGGCTGGAGACAGGGTCTCATTTTGTAGACTTGAACTTGTGGCTAATCCCATGCCTCAGCCTAGCAGAGTGCTGGGACCACAAGCAGGACTCGCCACACTTGCCTTAAGCATCATCACCGTATTAATCTCTTCATTCTGTTTGCACAGGAGGAAATAGGCTCACACAAGCTGAGCAGTTTATAACAGGGATATAGCAGATAGTGCTGAGTGACTGATGCTGTCCATCCATTCTCTTTGACCCCTGCATCACTTCCTTTTCTAAAATAAAATTCAAAGCTAATGACACTTTACATGTAAGAAGAAGGGTTTGGGATTGGAGGGTAGAGGCATAGAGCAACATTCCTCTCCACTTCCTGGGAGACACCCAGAAGCAGATCAAAGAAAGAAGGCTGAAAACTGCAAACTCAGTTTTGTAAGAACTAGGAAAGAGCTATGCACCAATGATAAAATGAGTGACAGCGTGACAATCCATGTGTATTGAGCAGAGGTGCAGACAGGGAGACAGGAAGGTGGGTACTGCCCATCTTGGCTAGCATTGACAAAGTAGGGTCAAATTTGATGAGGCAAAATCTACCTCGAGGGGTAGTGTGTACAGGCTAGGTGTGAGCCTCAGAGTCAGACAGGCAGCTTTAAGCGAGGGACCATGTGCTTGTATAAAGCAACTTCTCCCTAGTCACATGAACTTTCTTTGAGTATTCTTACAGATTCCAAGGTCTAAGAATGGCATTACAGGAAAAAATGGAAGAAAGAAAAGAAATTATTCAGTTGAGGAAATTTCACCAGAAAATACATATGAGTTACATGCGGACTGGACAGTCATTTGTCTATAAAGGGTGTACTGCCAGCCATTAAAACTGCAGGAAGAAGGCAGGGAGCAAAAGGATATTGTGAAAGACAAGTCACAGAGTTCACAAAGGAGCAGAGGTTTTGTTAGAGAAAATAATAGAAACTGGAAAACATCAAATTAAAATGAGAACACATGAATAGTACCTCAGAGAGAAGAGTGACGGCTGCAGATGACAGGGGATGATGCCTGACAAGGGGGTTGGAGAATGTGGAGAAGAGGGCTGAAGGGCATGAAAAGAATAAATATTTTTCACAAAAAAAATCTAGAAATGAAAAATGACTTGAGTCCATATTAAATAGGCATACCACATCTATAGGAAAAGTGACCCTGCATGAACAGCACCAGAGACACACTGTAAACATCTTGACTTCACACTGACTTGGTGCACACAAGAAAAAGATCAAGTCTCTTCTAAAGGAAAACGAGGCAGCAACATCCTCTTCCACGACAGAGGATGAGCCACCAGGAGAAGGTGCTTTGTAGTGAAAAGGCGGATGGAAGAGTTTGGATGGCCCTCCCAGAAAATGCTGTGGCTGAGAGACTGGAGGGGCATAAAACAAACCCAAGACTGTGGAGAACTGAAGTGGGGCTTGTGGTACCAGGTAAGAAAGTGCTCATCCGAGAGAAAGAAAGGAGAGGGGAGTAGAGGAGACAGACAGACAAACAGACAGACACAGAGACAGAGACACAGAGAGGAAGTAGATGAAGAGAATAGAGCAAGGAAGAGAGAAAGGAAAAGAAGAGAGAGGCAGAGAGGAGGAGGAGCAAAGGAAGAAACAGTGAGAGAGAAAGGGAAGTAGAGAGAGAATGGGAGAGAGAGAGAGAAGGGAGAGAGAAAAAGGGAAAGAGAAGAGGGAGGGAGAAAGGACCGAGAGACAGAAAGAGGAAGAGGGAGAGAGGAAGAAGGGAGGGATAGAGATGGGAGGTGCAGGGGGAGGGAGGGAGGAGAGTGGAGGGGCAGGCAAGTGAGGGCATTTAGGACATAAGGCATTGTTGCTATGGGAACTCATGGCTGGTTCTGCAAAGAGAAACTCCTTCCCTCCTTCCCAGCCCAGGATCTGCTCCCTGGATGAGTCCATCTCTTCTCCTCTCACAGCTCAGGGCAAAAGACCTGGGCACATTTCCCACTCCTCATTTCCCTCACACACATACCCTGTCTGGCAGCTAAGAAAGCCAGCTTCCGACTCCTCGTCCTTCTACCCTGCTTCAAACCTCATTGTGACAAATGTTTCTGAGCAGGTCGAGTGTGTTTCCTGCCTCTTTCCCATCTGCTCTGGGCACACGCCAGCACCAGTGTAGTCCTGTTGTGGCATGGGCTGCTCTGGCTGCCTCTAATGTTACAGAACAGAGAACATATTATCACCTCCAGCACAGCGGCCCATGCCCCTTGGCAAAGCCATATGCTCACGGTGATTGACAGAGGAGTCTAACCTTGCGACACCCTGTCACTTACTTGGCTCTAGACACTGTGTCCCCCTTGATGTTTCTGGAATATTCCAAACGTCATACCTGTGATGGCTAATCTTGAGTGTCAATTTGATTATGCCTATAATTAACTAAAACCCAAGCTTCTGGGCATGATTATAAGAGATTTTGGTGTTTTTTTTTTTTAAAATCAGATTATTTTAAGTGGGATCCACCCTAAATCTGGGTCACATCTTCTGGTGGCAACCCACATACATGGAGATGGAAGAAGGAAGCTTTTGCTTTTTGCATGCTTGCCCTCATCTCACTGGCAAGTTCATTTCCCTCTTGCTGAGGCATTCCTTTGCTGGTATTAGAACCTACTTCTTAAGGATGCCAGCACAGACTAAAGATCAGATGAGACATCCAGTCTTGTAGACCGAACAACTAAAGAATTTTACGCCTTTTGGTAGTAAGACAATCACTGTTGGAATATACAGATTATAGTCTGTAAGCCATGCTAATAAATCCCCTTTATCTATCTATCTATCTATCTATCTATCTATCTATCTATCTATCTATCTATCTATCTATCTATCTATCTAGATGATGCCTCCATTAGATGGCCTGTAGGCAAGTCTGTGAGACATTTTCTTAATTAATGATTAATGGGAGAGGTCCTAGCTCACTGTGGATGGTGCCAACCCTGGGCAGGTGGTGGTCCTGGATTCTGTAAGAAAGCAAGCTGAGTAAACAGGAGGAGCAAGCCAGTAAGTAGTGTTACTCTATGGTTTCTGCATCAGCTCCCACCTCCAGGTCCCTGCTTTGCATTTCTGGCCTGGATTTCCTTAATGATGGACTATAAGCTAGAGGTGAAATAAACCCTTTCCTCTGCAGGCTTCTTTTGGTCTTAGCATTAGTAACAGCAATGCAAAGCAAACCTAAGACATTACCCCTAGCAGGACCTTAATGATCAGTTCTTTATCTTTGCACATACGAATGGCTCGCATCAGCTCTTTCATGCCTTTGGTAAGTTCCCAGCTCCTGATCCTCCCTGGTAACATTATTTTAACTGCAGACTCCTTCCTGCTTCTTCACTCTCAGGCATGCTCAGACCTTTGTCCATGGACATTCCTGGATGATAGGAAATCTGTGGACAGTTACTAAGAGCAGAGAGTACCCAAGGTCTCTTCTCCCACTTTAGCAGCCTTCCTTCAACTCCTGGGCAACTTACAGGGCATAGGGCAAGTCCCTCAGACAGTGCCCGAAAGCAGTTTTCTTCTGTTATAAATGGAAAATGTGCAAAAAATGTTGTTTAGCTATGACTGCCAGGAAGCCCAGACCACCAAGCAATTGAGTCCGTGTTCTGAAGTCTTTTAGAGGAGGTGATGTTACTTTTGTGCAAAAAGTAACACCAGGGGATCGAATGTAATACCATAGGTTTTGTATCTTCAGAACTAAGTTCAAAACTGTAACAAGGTTACTTTTCAGCTAAGACTTTAATTTCTGCTGTAGGTACCCCATGCTGCTTTGATGCACCCACGAATCCTCAGCCCTGAGAACAGTTGCTGCAACCTTCTGTCTCAGGGTCTGGGGCTGTTTATCTGCACTTGTTCTGTCATTAAAAAAAAAAAAAAAAAAGATTTACTTTTTCCCATTCATCTCTCTCAGCACTGTCCCCCTCCATCCACCCCCAACCCGATCCCTCAAGTTCCCATGCCCACCTGCTCCCAGTCCAACCAGGAGATCTCTATTTCCCCTTCCCAGGGAGAACCATGTATACCCCGCTTAGGCTCTCCTTGTTACCTAGCCTCTCTGGGTCTGTGGATTGCAGCCTGGTTATCCTTTCCAGTTAATGTCCACTTATGAGTGAGTACATACCATGTTTGTCTTTCTGGGTCTGGGTTACCCCACTCAGGATGATTTTTTTCTAGTTCCATATATTTGCCTTCAATTTCCTGATGTCATTGTTTTTAATAGCTAAGTAATACTCCTTTGTGTATATGTGCCACATTTTCTTCATTTGTTATTCAGTTGAGGGCCATCTAGGTTGTTTCCAGGTTCTGTAGCTTGGTCTATATGTGGGACTCTCAGCATTGGGAGCAAGGGCTGTCCTTGGACTGGCTCTTGAGAACCTATTTCTCATGCTGGATTGTCTTGCTCAACCTGAATACAGAGGGAGGTGCTTGGTCTTATGGCAGAGTGATATGTCATGCTTTGCTAAAGCCCATGGAGGCCTGGCCCTTTCTGAGTGATTACAGAGGAGGAGTGGATTGGGGTGGGCAGAGGGGAGGACAGGGGAGGGGAGACTGTGGTCAGGATGTAAAATTAATTAAAAAAGATTTACTTTTATTTTATGTATATGAGTATTTATATGTCTGTGCACAATCTGCATGCTTGATGCCCACAAAGTCAGAAGAGGCAATTTAGGATCCCCTGGAACTGGAGTTACATATGGCTATGAGGCACCATGGGTGCTGGGAACTAAACCTGGGTCTTCTGGAAGAGAAGCCAGTGCTCTTAACTTCTGAACCATATCTCCCAGCCCTGAGTTCTATCATATTTAAGGGAACTGGACTTCTGCCTCCACTGACTATCCTGACTATTTGAAACATATTCCATTATCGACATAATTTTTAATGTGTCATCTTTATTGTTTCAGTAAAATAATAACACAAAACATTCTTCTATTAGTTTGGAAACCATTAAGAATCAGGCATAAAATGCAGCATTATTTTTGTTCTAGGAAGCAGGCACTACTTCACACTAAGAAAGTCTGTACAAATGAATAAAATGCTGGCAAACTGTCAATGTGTCTCAAAGCTATAAAAATTGTTTACTATTTGAGGCAGCAATTCTACTTACAGAAAATAATCCCAGGGGAAAAATAAACACATCTACAAAGATCAATGTAATGGGACACAGCATGACATTTTCTAAGAATAAAGAGCTGAAGGAAAGCAAAAACTCAATGAAGTACTAGAGACACCTGAAATCTAGTAAGATACCGTGCTATGGCGTGATAGCATGCCTAAGTACAGCACAGCTTGCTGATTCCTTTATGGTGTGGGTGAACTGGCCAGGGAGCCAGGGGGATGCTAGCATGGCTGATTAGTGATAAGGTTCTTGAAAGATCATTAAATGAAGCAAACCTAGGTCAGAGAAGTAGCCATTCCTCCTGGCCCTTCCTCCGTGGGAATGTAGAAGTTGCTCCTTAGCTTGGGAGACCTCTCTTGAGGGTTACAGAAGCTTGGGGAAAATGGCATAACTCTCCTAAAGGTCTGAGGTTAGGGCCTCTGATAACTCAGGCCAGCCAGGGATAGAGCTTGTCATTTATGATGACACAGGCATGAGCAGAGGACACCATGTTGAAGGAATATGGAGGGACTCAGACAGGTTGTAGGGCTTCACCCAGTTATGGATTATAAAGTAACTGATCTCACAGAAAAGGAAAGTAGAGTGTGGTGGACATCAGAGGCTTAGGAGGGAGGCTAGGGCAAGGCTGAACAATGGACTGCAGATCTGATTGGAACGGACGGATGCATTTTGTCTTTCTGTTTCACTGCAGGATGACTCCATAGCAACAATCTACCATGCATTTCAGAGCAACCAGGGAAAAGGACTTTGGCATGTTCTTACTACAAAGAAAGAATAGTGGGTATGCCGATTCTTCTGATATGATTGTGACAATGCACACACGTGTGAAAAGCACATATTGTATGCTACATGTGTGCAGTTACCTGTCAATCAAAAGCAAAACTTAAAAGCACAAGTGAAACTCTAGTGCTGAGCTCTCTTCACAGGGGTCAAGTAACTCATGTAAGTCTTTGCAAAGCCCACCTCCACCTTCATTTTTCAAGATAGAGTTTCTCTGTGTAGCCCTGGCTATCCTGGAATTCACTCTGTAGACCAGGCTGGCCTCAAACTCACAGATCTGCCTGCCTCTGCCTGTGGAGTGCTGGGATTAAAGGTGTGTGCTGCCACTGCCCCGCCTGTAAACTTTATTAACTCTGGCAGTGCTCACTTGTTAATATAAACTCACACAGACTTTTCAAAAGGCATATTGAATATCAATATCTGGTGCCACAAAAAGAGATCCACAGCATATTTTTAACTGGAAAATTATGATTATAAGACAAAGGGGATCACATGATCAGATGTTAGAAACCATATCTATACATATCTGCTACTGCCTTGACTAAAAGCAATAGCAATCATTCCTTTGTTTTTCAATCATCCTGTTGTTTGTGAGATATTTCACCTTCTAGAGACTTCTTTATTACACTGGTTTCCTTTTCTCTCTCCAAGAATCTGAATTCCCATGGGAAATTTATAGATGAAAATTCTACTATGATTTAATGTGCATATCAGTGATGGAAAAAGATAAAATGAAAATGTGGGTACCATCCTAACCAGTCAAGGGGTGTGTATTCTGTACAGAGTGTGCTCACAAACAAATAAGACACAGAGACATGCATGAGAGCACCAGGTCTCAGAAAGTCCCCAAAAGAAATGTCAGTTAACAAGGAATGTAACATTTTAAACACATTTAGTAATCTAAATATGCAAGAGAAAAGGGGAAGCCATTTTCCCTCACAAGAGTATAAAGGTAACACAACAAGAAAAACGATCTCACCTGTTGAAGAGAAAAAGGGACACACACCCTGACACAGTTGGGGGCAAACTCCCCTTGGCTAAGACAGACTAAGGGCCTTCCATGGAGTCATGCTAGGTCACTTCCAGGAAGTTACCTGCACAAGACAATTACTCTCATGGGCACGGAAGTGGATAAAAAAAAGGTTTATTGCAGAGGTGCAAACATCTGGAAATAGCATCAGAGAGAAGCAGAGAATGCACGTGAGTGGCAACATTAAAAATAATTTTGACAGTAAATGTCAAAGAAAATGTTCACACAATCAAATATGCTGTAGATAGGAGCTAAATTAAATTTGTTCTGTTTGTCCATTTCAATATAATAATATAACATGGGGCTCCAGAGACAGCTTACAGTAAGTCTCAGGGGAAGAGACTAAGTAGCAGCTTTTATCTTTGAACAGGTTGATTCCCACAGGTGGAAGAAGAGCTACACCAGGGAAGGTTTTTCTTTCTTTCCTTTTTAATTAATTCTCTTGCTCTCCTAGTCACTGCCTGAAGCCCCTTTGGTCTCTCAGCTGATCTACACCAAGAAAGAGACGGCAACTTCACCATTTGCTTTTCCTTCCGTTGTGGTTGTTTACACAGGAAGAAAATAATTTACTGTAAAAAGAAATGCCTAGAATGCAAATTGCAGTTAAGTGAACAGGGAAACAAATATACTCACGATGATTAAACATGAATAACACATCTTTGCTGGGTGGGAAAAAGATCATGACTGACTGGCTGACTCATTTCTCAGTAGATGCCTGGCTCTTGGTGACTGGATGAATAAATCACTGAATGTGAATAGAGCATTTCCCTGTTTGGAACAGTTGGGGGAACTTGCCTGGAGAAGACTGTATCATGAATGGAAATGATTTTTTCTGATGTCTAAAATGGTATTACCTTCAGCGTTCATGACACACATTGCAATTTAACAAATGCTGAGCCATCATCCTCTTGAAGAGAAGGCATGGTGTGTGAGGTGTGGGAGTGGGGGAACTCCGGTCACTCACCTGAGGACTGTTGCTGAAAGTAGCACCTTGGTGTGATAGTAAGTACTGTTCTAAGTTATCCAGATAAATCTGAAAAGTCAGTTATTTTAACTTTAGTTCTCCAAAAAAAAGCACAAAGCACCAGGTATCTAAGGAATAATTTCCAACAATGAATAATTCCAACACTGGTACCTCCCTCCTTCTGTTTGTGTTTGAGTCGATAAGTAAACTATGGTCATTATACAGATGAGAAGGTAGTATTTCCCAGGTGTTGAAAGTCTTTCGTGATTTGAATGGTAAGTCCTGAGTGATCCACTGGGGTGTATATGAGAAGGATTATGAGAGAAGATGACATGTCTACCTGCAAGAAATATCTCCAGAAGCACAAGTATTGTTGACAACATGCTGCATGTTTAGTACCCAATAAACAGTTCAAGTCACTTCATACCTTTTGAGAATTTCCACACAATTGTAGGCACAGGATAACCCTCTGCAGAGCAATTGAGGATCACTGCTTTACCGTAGATCCCATCCTGGTCCCGGGGCTGCACCACAAACTTGGGAGGAACTGAAAAGAGAAATGTTGTCATTCAGACAGGGCCACTGATTAAAGTTGTGATTTTATGAAACAATTATCTCTGTAAACCTTCACGTAAAAAGAATGTTTCACACAAATACAAAAGCAATAGCCGTGTTTGCAGCTCGGGACAAGTGGGAGGAACAGGTTGGGTCCTGGAGGGTCCTCTACAAATTGTTTTTAGTGGAAATTTTGTTTTGTAGTAGGGAAACTGGCCTTTCAGAGATGTGAGGGGCATTGGCCAACCCAAGGACATGTGACACTCGAGGAATTCACTCCACACAGAACAGAATAATAGCCACTATATAATGAAGAGGTAAAATAGATGTTGTTCCCCAAATTGTACTTATCAAGGATGAGTGTTTCCTCGGTTAGGAACTGGTCAAAGCCTTGCTGACTTTCTTCTAGCAGAGATGAAGGAACTGACTGACAAGCACTCCCCAGGGGTAGCAGAGAGCATGGCATGGTGATGAATTTTGCCCTAGACATCTCACCAGGACACACGAGCCACTCTTCTAATATATATGCAGTGGGCAAGGCCAAAGCATAACCATGGAGGTTGGTTAACGGAAGGTGCCAGGATCACTCTAGTGCACTGACAACTCACGAGATTAAGAACCTGGTTGTGTAGTGAATTCTGGGAGGTGCTGGATAGATCCATCTGGACATACAGCACTCTCAGCTCTTTACTCACAGCCCAACGCTTTGTGCTAAACTCCTAGGAGGTTAGTAGTGTTTGAGTCTTAATGAACAGGTCAACATTCTTCTAGAAAAAGTGCCATTTGACAGTGGCCTACTCTTAGCACATCTGCAGCAGACTGGGGATCCCCAGTGGGGTGGACTCGCAGTGAGACAGCTATGTCCTGTGAGAGAGATGGGTTCCATCCATTATAGATTAAACATGTGACATACAAATGGTGCTCCATTCCTTCCCATACCTGGTAAAATTAATCTTACTTGTTTTAGATGCTAGAATTCCCAATATTGAGACACATGTGTGGATCTTGGAGGTTCAGAGAGATGGGAATTCCAGCTAGCACGTGCTATGGACTGGAGGTATCTAGGATCTCACTGAAATAAGCAGTTTAGAAACATGCTGAAACGATTCAAGCCACAGTGAAGACTCGTTGTACTGTGAAGTAACCAAGGATGTGGGAACTATATCAAGACCAGAGAAGCAGCTGGAGGTAGAACTCAGGCTAATGTTTCTGGAGAGAACAACTCCTTTTTATTCATTTTTTAGTCCAGTTCTTTTTGTTTGTTTTTTTAAGAAGACATTAAACATGGAGAGGTAACAGTGGCAAGGAAGAACACAGCTCAGGATGAACACATTAGTCTCCAGTTCTGCTGATTCTTGCATTTGACCTTGTAAAGTTTACAAAATGGCTCAACTTCCTAATATGCAAATTAGGGATAATTGTGGTATCCATTTCATAGGACTGTTCTTCAGGAGAAAACGAGTTGAGATTCACAGAGTTCAGGACTTTGTTGCAAGAAAGAAATGTTTCTAAGAGTTGTTGTATTTAGTAGATTCAGATGCCCAGTTTTGAAACAAGTACTCCACACGCAATGGGATCCGGAATATTTGTAAACTGACCGGCAACTTTACTTCATGTAAATAACATTTTGAGAAAAATTATTTTAATCAGATGTATATATACTTAGAATGAATTAATAAAAGTCAAATGCCTTAATGCCAGGAGATTATTCCTAGGAAAATACTAGAGATTATACATGACTATTTTTCTCTCTCTTTTTCTCATTTCTTCCTGTCTTTCCTTCCTCCTTTCTTCCCCCATCTTTTCTCCCTCTCTTTCTTCCTCTTTTCCTTTTCTAAAAAAATATTTCTTTTAAAAATTTATATGTATGGGCATTTTGCCTGAATGTCATGTGTCCAGGGACCAAGGAGGTCAGAAAAGGGCATTGGACCCCTAGAACTGGAGTTACTGTGAGCTGTCATGTGGGAGCTGAGAATTGAACCTGCGTTTTTTAGAAGAGCAATCAGTGTTCCTAACTGCTCAGCCATCTCTCCAGCTCATGTTGTTAGTTTTGTTTTATTTTTGAGACAAAGTTTTGCTATAGAGTTCAAGTTGGTTTCAGACTCTCTACCCTCCTGCTTCTGCCTCTCAAGTTCCGGATGATGGGAGTACCACCACATGTAACAAAAACGATCAGCAACCTCCAGGGTAGATTAAAAATTAAAACACCACACTATACTCACTGTCCATGGTTGTGAGGCAAATATGCAGCTAATTCTGCCAAGAGGAAGAGTTCTTTTTTTACTGGATGAGACATCCAGCTGGCACACTCTCCGTTATCACTCATCCATGACCCTCCACTCAATTTGGCTTTAAGCTAAGATATTCTGCTTAAAAACTCATCAACGATGTCTATATGGGATATTAACACGTGGTAAGTATAGTGTAATTACAGATGGAAATGGTCCCTGATCAGTAGAATAATTCTCCTATGTCATTACTCAAGAATTTTCCACAAACGGGCAAGGATAGCCCATGGGCTCCCTAAGTAGGCTTTTCTCTCTCACAATAGAACTCCCTCTTCTGATTTCCACATTGATTCATGCTTTCACGAAAACCTGAGAAACAAATAAACAGGTTTGGGAATTTTTATGGTAAAGAGAATAACTAATGGCTTAATTGTCCAGTATTCATATACAATGCTACTTGAAACACCACGGAAGGAAATATATACTACTGAGCTCATAACCAAACCATATCCTAATCTTTCCCATCGCAGGGAGGATGGGAACCTCATGGGTATGAGGTACAGTCTCAGATTTTGCTTTTCTTATGATCTCCCAGGTGATGCTGAGGCTGTTGGTCCTGAAGTCACACTAATAATCACTGTTCTGGATGTCTCCTTAGAAAGCATCAGGGGTGAATGAGCTCTAGCTGATCACAATGGCAACTCTCTTATTTAAGCAACTTTCAATGCTTTCTTTGATCTTGATCTCTCCTTCTCTCTTACTCTGGAATGCGGGATTTACATCCCAACTAAATGATCTGCAGCCAGTTCTGATTACACCTTGCTCTCAAGAGAAATAAAAATAGGTGGTGAGGGCACTATTGTCCCTTATCTTAGCTGGCCTCGATTTGTCATTTCTGTCTGGTGCCATTTCTGTCACCAGTGCCCCACTTGAATCCCTTCTCCACCCAGTGATGTAAAGGATGCTCGGAAAGCCATCACATGCTCCCACTGGCCCTTGATCAGGCTCAGGCTCCTACACTGCTTTGCAGGCTCTTAGCAACCGCCCCCCCCCCCCATAGGCTTTTCTGAAGCCATTCCAAAATTCTTCCCATTCACTGGTCCCCAGGATGGTCTTGCTTTGTGTTTTGACAATCTTCTCCATGTCTTTGCATTTGACGTATTTCTATTGATCATTGCTTCCGTCTCAGCTGAAAGCTCATCCCTCTCTGAACCCTCCACCCTCACCCTCATCCATACCCCCCCACACTTTTACTACAGCTGCTTGGTATTGCTTCTCTGATTGACTGTCTCCCACATCAGGTTCTGCACCCTGTGAGAACAGAATCTAAGTGCAGGAGGTTGGGTACTATTTTGATCACAGGACATTCACTAAACTCATGGGATATGGGGGCTCTTCTGGTAACCACATGCTTCAGCCAAAAAGTTTGTTAGCTCCTTACAATCCCTTGAAGTCACAGGGTAACTCACACTATGTATAGATAAGAAGGTCAAGGCTCAGAGAAGTCAGCCATGTTTCCAAGCTCACACAGACAGTGCACATGTAGCAATGTGGGCCTGGTCACTCTACAGAAAGTTCTAGCATTATGTCTGCACCTTCCTTTTCTCCCTGAACCCGCTTACATATCAAGACCCATAGAGTGCATTCCTCTGCGAAATCGTCTGTGATCATATCAAGAGCACCAATCTCCCTGTTATCAAGGTATGTTTTGCTCTTGTAATTAATAGCCTGTCACTCTAAGAGTCCCAAACCACCCTCTCAGTGACAGGCAATCTCAAGACCTCTAAACTTCTCATTCTATTTCTCCTTTTCCCAAGCTACATCTCTGACCAAGACTTTAAAGCATGTAAGAGAGAGACATTCCTCAATTCCAGTGAAAGATTAAAGTAAAAGGCACAGAGCAATTTGCTATACTTTTTTTGTACTTTCATGTGATGTATCAATTTAATGTTTGCATCTTTCATGATTCAAGTGCCAGACTGTGTTCTGAAGTTAATGACTAAGGCCCCAGTTTTCAATGTGGAATGCTTTCTGAACAGTGACAGTGAGCAGGAAGAGTCTTAATTTCACCTAAGATTTCTATTTCCATTTATTCAGTACAAGCTGTAGCTAAAGCAGTGATTAAAAAGTTCCTGACTCAACTTGGCCATTTACATCAAAAGGTGGAATTCTGAGCACAGCTGCACAGTTTCCAGACCCCAGAAAAGGGCTGCCGCTTGCAGTGGGTGTGAGCCTGGAGAGCACACCTTTCCTCAGCTACTTTGTATTAAGGACAGAGGGATGGGACCATCAGGAAGACATCTCAAACACCCAGGACAGTGGTAGGCTGGCTGCTCCCTTGGGGAGATGTGCCATCAAGCCTTCTCACACAGACCTGACACAGCTGGTCACCAAGGACAACAAAGAGCTTTCTACAATGACCTTGGACCCTGGGTCCTTCCTGCAGCCACCGTCTGGGTCCCACGTCTCTGCTTCTCATGGAGAGCAGGGAGTCTTCTGTTGTAGGCCTCTGTGCTTGCCAGCTCACGTCACTCCAGAAGGTGATCCATGCTTCTAATTGATTCCCATGGCCTTGAGACTTTCCTTAGGACCCAGGACCTTGAGTATGAAGTCAAGTCAGCCATGCAGCTGACCTTCCACATGTACCTCAATTAGCACCTTCTGCTCTCTGCCACCCCGTCCCTTACAGGCAACAGGCTTTCCAGAACACGATGTCTTCCTTGCTGTCATCTAGTGGCTGTTTGCTAAAACTTCAGGACTACCCCCCTTGTTCCCCTTAGGAATCACTGCATGTGTCCCCTAAACCAAGTGAAGTAGCCCTCCTTTCTTCGGCGGAGGGTATGCTGCTTGTCACGTTGCTTGGTCTGTTAGTGTCTCTGTCCTACTGGCCCAGAAGCCCCCTGCAGCCAGATGAGCTTCTGTCATCTCAGCGACTACTCCAGGCTCTGGCAAGTATGTAGGCTAAGTAAATAGTTGCTAATGATAGAAGAAGCAAGAAATGAAATTTTCAAATGAAAAAGTATAGTCATTTGAAAATAAGTATAAAGTGTCAGATTTACAAAAATCCATGGTTGTTTTAAGAATTTACAGCCAAGAATAGTTTCTTTTCTCTTCAGAAAATAAAACACAAAAACACTGAAAACATCACTAGGAAGATCCTTAAGAAACCAAAACAAAGACTGCCATGGATAAAGACTTTAAGAGAGAAAGTATTCACTGAGCTTCATATCCGACATTTTTTGGCAGTTTCTTTAATTTTAGCCATTATCTTGATGAAATAATGAGATGAAAAATAGCCAGAAGAGGGGCTGGAGAAATGGCTCAGAGGTTAAGAGCACTGGCTGCTCATCCAGAGGACCTGAGTTCAATTCCCAACAACCACATGGTGGTGTACAACCATTTATAATGAGATGTGGCGCCCTCTTCTGGCCTGCAGGCAGAACACTGTGTACATAATAAATAAACTGAACTTTGAAAAACAGCCAGAAAAACCTTGACATTAGTTACTTGTGGGGTTCTTTGCTTGTTTCATCAGATTTTGCATTTTTTTATTTATGTGCATGTGTAATTTGACTGCATGTATATTGATGCACTTTATGCATGCAGTGCTGGAGGCCAGAAGGAGCATCAGATCCTCTGGAGAAGGAGTCACTGATGGTTGTGAGCCTCCACATGGGTGCTGGGAATTGTACATGGGTCAACTGCAAGAGCAACCAATGTTCTTAACTGCTGAGCCATCTCTCCAGACTCAGTAGCCAGTTACAAACTATTCAAGGTGACTTGATTTTATGACAGGACAATGACCTGTCATGAAATTTGCATGATAGATATAAATTCCCAAACTGGTTATGTTGTATTTTTTCTGGAAATCTTTTTTTTTTTTTTTTTTTTTTGAGATTCACCATCCCTCCGTTCAAACCCTCGCACAAATGCTTATGTGCTCTCTTTTAAATTCATGGCCTCTTTTTTTTCCATTAATTTTTATTGGATGCATATATTCCTAAATATAACCTGCTCAGTCTGTGTAATGTTATTTGTTACTGTATGTATGTTTCCGGGTTTGACCATTTGGTATTCGATAACCAATTGGTGTGCTTTTCCCCTGGGGAGCCTATTTATCCCACCCTCAGCATTCCTGTAGTTCTTTGTGTACAGTTGAGGCCCCGTGGGCTTTTCCCCACCCACTTTGGGATGTCTATTGTTGACTTTGTTCGGTTCATGTTTAGGCTGTCATGTTGGTGAGACTTTATGGGTATATCTTATGATATGATTAGGAGAACAATGGAGGCTGAAATGTCTTAGGCTTGTACCCTCACCTCTCCCCTCACCATTGTCTTGTTATTAGACAAACTTGTATTGCAGATTGAATGCAAAACGTCACTCATGTACTTGGACACTGGAATCTTAGCTGGAGGTGCTGTTTTAGGAGGTCATGGGGCCTTTGGGGTAGGGGACAAGGCTGGTGGAGGGCTGTCACTAGGAATGACTCCCCATACCTTTTAGCTCAGCCCATCTCTCACACAGCAGCAGTGTGATAATTAAAATCTACTACTGTAGAAGCTTCCTATTATATATACACACAATACACATACATATAAAAAAGAATTAAAAACAGAGTTACCCTATAACATGGCAACAGTGCTTCTACTATAGACTAATAAACAAAGTCACAGTACCAGGAACAGTCTTTTGGAGTTGTTGGCCAGTGAGCCTATATAGACCCACAAACACTACAGGTTATTGACAATGCTATTGGTTGCCCTCCAGAACTTGACAGTAAGACCCCATTACTGAAGACACTCCATGTTTGAATCACAGAACATGGAGATGTCAATCTGGGACACACCTGGAAGCATCATCCCTACTGGCTAGCGTTCATAGTGCCAAAAGTTCTATGAAGGCTAACAGAGGAGAGCAGTAAACATCAGTCTCACCAAGCTATGAATCTTGGGAGCTACAAATGAATGACTAGCCTGGCAAGACATACTGACTGGTAAAATTGTGGTTCAAACATTGTGAGAGTAACCAACTATTTTATGGTGGGATTTAAGGCTCACCCCACAAGATGAAACCTATACCTGCATCATTATTGGGCCAGAAATGGACATACTGTTAAACCAGTTTCTAATGACTTATCATTATATTCATAGATATGTGCATCTCTCAACTCTTACCAGAGAAGCTTGAGCAGCTTTGGGTCTCTGTGTTAACCTATTTATAGTAGATGTTGATTAACATAGAGACCCACAACTGATCAAGGTTCAGAGAACAAGAAACCGAAGACTTCTCAGCCCTATTCGGATATCTATGTAATATACCCTCCTCCCAAGGCTGAGAGTAATTATGGAAGAGGGGATAGAAAGACAGAGCCAGAGGAAGCAGATTAATATAAGGAAACAATGTCCCCAGGATACCACAGGCCAACTGCACGTATTAACTCACAGTGATCATGACTGTATGAACAAGACCCATGTACGCTTAAACCAGAACCAAAAGGAAGAAAAAAAAAAACAGTATGGAGAGGGAACGTGGGCATCAAGTTCTAATCCTAGCTGAGAAGTTACTGGCAATTTATAGCTACTAGGAGAGGAATAGTCAGTTTTCTTTAAGAATGTAGCTCCTTGTAAGTGGACCACACTCTAGAGGAAAGCCACACATCCAAGAGTACATGGGCAGCATAAATTGAAATTGATGGGTGTTAAAGAAAAAAAAGACACAAAAGAAAAAAAAGTCACAAAATTTGGGGAGGGGGAGGTAAGGAAGAGGGGTGGGTAGATCTTGGATGAGTTGGGAAGAGGTGGATAAGGCCAAAACACATTGTTCAAAGTTTTCAAAGAACTATTAGGAAAAATAAATAAACCAGTCTATGTCAACACCCTGGTTAGAGTCTCTGGGCAAGAAGAGTAGACTTGTGAAGTAACCACATGGTCAAAACCCAGGACACCCACAGAGGACACGTCAGAGTCAACCTGTAAGCTTCATGAGTGGTGATGAGTGGTAGAGACCTGGTCCTCCTCTAAGATGACTGATTCCTTAGCAGCCTTTCCAGCTCCCCATAACACTGTAAACTTTGGCAAAATATGAGAATCATTTATCAGTGATTTTGGGGAAAAAGTTAATAATTTCCCACAGAGATGGGAGATAGATCTATTTTCAAAGATCATCATTTAATGGATCTGGCTTAGGATCAGAAATCACACACATGTGACCTTTAATGACCTGGGAGTTGCATGTTGCAGTTTATATGTGATTCTGTCCCCTACAGCACCTTGTTCTCTTTGACTTTGCCAGTCACAGTGGCCAGTATGTGACATACGTTCCATCCTCATAGCCCTGTTACCCACCGGCTGACACATCGCACACTTAACAGAAGCTAATTTTTGAAGAACAAGTCCATGACTAATGAGATTAAAATCTACTTTGTAACTTGAAGAGTGAGGTCAACTCTATTTCAGCTGACCTTGATCTTGGCCAAAATAGTGCTGGTTGCTGTTTCTACTATTGCAAGTAATAATAATAAAAAAATGATAAAAAAAACCCAGCATGCTCTTTTTTTTATCTACTGTTTTTATTTCCTGACCTCGATCCTTCAGAGCAGATTATACTGAAGACAGTCAAGGCACTGTTATGTCCTTCACAAACAATGGCAATTCTGCTTGGAGGAAGGATTGGGAAGCAGAGACAAAATGAGGTTCCTATTTTCATTTATCTTTTTAAAAGTAGGGGAAAGGGGAGAAGTTTCCTAATTCCCATAGTCAATGTGTATCTGTTGTTTATTTCTAAATGAAGATCTGGTTTTCTGCTTATTAATTATAAGAGTGTTTTTGTTTGGTTTTGTTTTATTTATTTTCCAAATGTGTGAAGTTGGCTTCTTCCCATGACTTCCAGGTGCACAGTGTTCTCTGTGCTTTGTTGGTGAGTATTAAGAAATGCATTCATTTCTGTCAGAAAAGGAGAGGTATGAGAGGACACAGCTCCAGACTAAGGAAGGACAGGGACCCTCTGCTCAAGGAAGACTGCTATTGATGGTCCTGAAGATAATAACTGCACAGAGACCCCAGTGTTTTGGGATTTAAAAGAGCAAATGATCAGTATTCATGTAAACCTTTCCTCCATAGTTATCTTCTCAATGTGCACAACTATTGCACCCTTAGAGAATCATGAAATCGTATCAAATCTGTGCTTGACAGGGCGATGAGTAACTACTACTGTGTCACACTTGCAGCCTAAACCATCACGAGACTCTGGTGTCTGCAGCAAAGATTTGAAGCAAAACCAGCACATCTGAGGAGGGCTGAGATCACTGCCAGTGTTTTCTATATACTAGACTATCCTGTTTTAATTGCTGTTCATAGATACTATGTCAGTAATCTTAATTTAAACCATCACAAAAGCTTGATGTAGTTAACACTAAATAGAAGTAAGGAGCAAAGAGGATAGTATCTATAAAATCACTGCCATGCTGTGGCTCTTTAGAAAAGCTATGATGATATCCAGCACTGGTCAATGTTATTTTTGAAGGATTTATTTTATTTTTAATTATGTGCGTGGAGGGTTGGGGTTTGGGGCAATCTGTGAGCGCAGGTGCCATGAGAGGCCAGAGACTTCAAGCTCCTGGAGCTGGAGTCACAGTTGTGGCTGTGAGCTACTGGACCAGTGCTGGTCACAAAACTCAGTCTTCTGCAAGCACAGTACACATCTTCACTGCTATCTCTCCAGCCCCGTAAATGTTCATTTCAACAGCTATGAATCCAAATGATAAGATATATGATTAAGAAGCCTTACACAAAATTAACATAAGAAATTCAGGGCTAACAAACTTTTCCCTTTAAAAACATATATGTTGAATAGAAACCCTGCTTCACCAGATTCCACAGCCTTCCCTTGAATATGTTACTAAGCTGTATTACTGGACATATTAGAGCTTAGACAAACATAACTTTGTTTCAGAATTTAGAGGAACTCCTTCTTGATTTGTATAACTGTGCTTCTTCTCCTCCTTTTTCTTTCAGTGTGAGAATAGAGAATTCCTGTTCCTGATTCTTTTCACAGTATTTAGAGCCCTGTCACTGTGGGATACTGCCATGTGGGCGTCATCTCTCCACTTACCTCTTACAATCAGCTGACTTTGGTGTTCTACTGCTGCTGCCTCATTCCGGGCGATGCAGGTGTAATTCCCATTGTGCATCAGGGAAAGGTTGGAGATCCTCAGGGAGCTGGTGAAGTCAATGTTGTCAATGGTCACCCCGAGGCTTGCTGGGATCGGCCGGCCATCCTTCTGCCAGGTGATGGTGATGGGTAAGTCCCCTGAGACCACCACACATGGGATGAAGACCCTCTGCCCAATGGAGAATCTTGGGAACTCAAAAGGTTGAATGAAAGGTGGAACTAGGAAGACAAAAGTGACAGAGGGAAGACAATAATGAGTGGCTGGTATTTCCCTCTATCTTAAGCCATTTCCTAAAGAGTGTGCAGTGACCCACGGGTACAGCCCAGGAGTCTATGAACTACAGAATGCTGGCAAGAGGAGCGTTGTCACTCAGATTTCCTCAGCATGCTGAATACACAGCAGGGCTCATTCGTCATTCAACAAATATGATTCATCTAATTTCATTCAATACAGCTTTAAACAGAGAACTTATTTTTGGCTGGCAACATTTGAACTGTTCTGTTGTGTGAAGACCTTAAGAGGGCTTTGGGTCTGGCGTGTCTGTTTTCACACATGGTGCGTGATGGAGGCTCTTGCTCTCCTGCTTTGCTACCATTGGCACTGCAGGGTAAGCAGGATCGTGGGTTCCAGTGTCAGCACTCAAGCTCATCTATATGACTAACTAGTAACTACCACACGTTGCAGCTACTTAGGTAGTTGGGGTGTTCCTCACCCCTTAATCTTGCATGTTCCGTACATAGCATTTTAATTTATGAACGGACCCATGGCAAAGTGCTTGTGTTGTTGGAATGTGTTGTGCTGTCAGTCTGTCCACTCAGGGACCCAGCCAAACAGTCTAGATAGTTCTTTCTTATTTTAATTCCTCCATAAACTGTTTGTCTTCTTGCCTCAAGACCATGCTTCCTTGTCACCTTCTTTGATGACCTAGTAGACTCTTAGTCAAAGTAGAGCCAAAGGAACTAGGTTTGAACCCCAGGAATGGGCAGGTTATTAATATACTGTCCATAACCTCCCTGCAGGTGAGGAAATGGAGCCTCTGGCAAGGTGCTTTGCACTTCAATTTGGAATCAGTTGGTCTTTTCAGGAGGGCTCAAGCCATCTCCATCTGGCTGAGATTGGAGCCTGTATTGCTAGCCATTATTGTATTTTTTGCATGCACTTTTTTTAAGTAAAAGGAAACTTATTTTATATGAAGGCTTGGAAATAACATATGATACAAACCAAGCTTCTGAAGCTCAAAATGACTTGTGGTAAAAAGACACTATGCCAGATGAATTGACAGAAGGGGAATCAAACAGCAATCTGTTATCCATAGGGTCTGTTCATTAACCCACTATAGATTCAGCTCTATCATCAACTCAAGGGAGATGTAAGGAACACAGATGAGAAGTCTAAGCAGAGAACCAGGTATTCAATCATTCATTCATTTAATGAAATGTTGTTCAGTAGGCACCTGGCATGTGCTTGGCCCCCACTGTACACGATAAGCCTAGCAATAAACATAGTATATGGGTCTCTGCCAAGTGCAGCATTCATGAAGACATAGGCAGCAGATAGCAACACAGCAGGGTCATGGCTACTTGGGGACTTGACATTATTACTGATGCTACTACATTCTCTCAGAAACAGCTACCAGCTAGAACTCAGAATTGCAAACAGCCCAGAGCTAGAAGGTCTACTCTTTAGGAGGCTTGAGTTTCATCTTAACTAGAGAAATTTAGAAACAAAAACAGTTGAAGGTACCAGTAAGCACAGCTAATGAATGTCCAAAGCATTGGTTTCTCAAGGTGGGGTCACAGCTTTGGGGCTACAAAGAGCTGATCTGATGCTAACAGGCAGGGCCTCAGGAGGATATGCTCTGTGGTGCTATAGACAGAATGGGCAGGTGAGATGTGATGATTCACAGCCTCAACAGGCTGGGGAAAATACCAACGGGCCAAGGACATTTGTATTTCTTTACATCTTTACATCCTGTTTACTATGTGTGCACACAGTATTGACAGTGAGTGGATTTTAATGCTTTGTATTATAGAGGATTGCGCTGTTCATCTTTGGTTTCTTACACACAGAACCCCTGTGGTGGTCATACTTAGACAAACAGTGGCACTTACTGCTGGCTTGGTGCATGCCCTCAGAATAGCAGATCAGTTCTCTAAGGCAAGGGCTTTGGAACTGGGGGGCACAGTTGCTCATCTAGCTGTGCTATTTAAGATCTCCATTTAACCAATCTCTAGGCCTTGGTTTCCCTATCTATGAAATGGCAACCAAAACTGTCCTTAATCAATCACCATAGTGATTCAATAACCCGAGGCAGCATCTAAGTGAAGTTTTAAGTGTTTGATTCAGTTCATGTGCCTTTAAGAGGAGAAACAACAAAAACACATTTAAAGAATTAAATTTCCCTAGGAATGTCAATAGAAAGGAAAAGCATATATGTGTTTATTTTCTATCTACCATGACAAATATGGACAGTAAGGCCTTTGTATTTGTGTGTGTGTGTGTGTGTGTGTGTGTGTGTGTGTGTGTGTGTGTTCTTATGAGAGCATGTATGCACATAGGCAGGAGAGCAACCTAGGCTATTGTTCCTCGGAAGCAGCTTTTCTGTTTTGCAACAGGGTCCCCCTTTGGTCTGGAGCTCATCAAATATGTCAGGCTTGTTGGCTAGAGAGTCCCATGGACCCTCCTGTCTCTACCTCCCTAGTGCTGGGATTAGAAGTGTGCATCACCATATTGGTCTGTTTCGTGTAGATATCAGGGATTGAACTCATGCCCTTATGCTTATAAGATACGCACTTTCCTGAGACATCTTCCCAGCCATTTGAAGGCCTTTTTACATAGCCATTTAAAGACGAAACAAGTTTAGAGGGTAGAGTGCCAATAACTGTGAACTATAGCAATGATCCCTTACACAGGGAGAGTTTTAAGACAGAAGAAAGATACATGCATTTTCCAACAGTAGAGAGAAAAAATTAGGTACAAAGGAAGCAGCATTTAAATCCACATAAAAACCAAGACAGGGGCTGGGGAGACTACTCAGGGGTAAGAGTACTTTCTGCACAAACGTGAAGATTCAAGTTCTAATCCCCATTATCCTCATAAACAATCAGGCATGGCCTTGTATGCACTTGTAACCTCAGGGTTTTTTTTTTTTTGTGTGTGTGTGTGTGTGTGTGTGTGTGTGTGTGTGTGTGTGTGTGTGATCACTAAGGCTTCCTGGCTGCTTCCTAGCTCCAGGTTCAATGATGTAAACTCTATTTCAAGGGAATATGATGGAAGATGGTGGCATAAGATATCCAATGTCCTCCTCTGCCCTCCACATAGGTTTGTGTACCTGCACATAGATGAACATATGCTACATGCACACACACACACATACAAACACACACCCCAAAACTGAATGCTTTTCAAAAATCTGAAATACTTTATCTCATCAACACATGAAATTATAAGGGACACAATTACAGTTTCATAAGTAATTTCAGACATGGCTTGAAGCCACACTTCTAAAATGTAAGTCAAGGGGTATGCATTCACCATACTGAGAAGCAAGACCACAGCTGGAGAGATGGCTCAGTGGTTAAGAGTAGTGGCTATTCTTGCTAGAGGTTCAGTTCCCAGCACCCACATGGTGGCTCAAAACCATCAGTAACTCCAGGTTCAGGGGTTCTGATGCTTTTCTCTGACCTCCATGATTACCAAGCACAGATGTGGAACATATACATACAAGGAAAAAAACTCATACACAAAATAAGATAAATAATTATATATCCCAGAAAACCAGTGCCAACAATCTCACTCATGCATGCCACTCAGACGACAATCCTCTGCTCTGAACACCTTATTTTAAACTGCCATGACACTCAGTTACCCATCAATCACAACTTGATCTAACTAGATGCTGAGATACTAGGGGTCCTGACAAGGGCTCAGTGAAGAGCCACAGTAAGGAGCTAAGGGGAGGTGAGAAGTCAGGCGTGGATAGGAGCACATGATTTGTCTGGAGTTGGGAGTGCTGTACTGGAACACACTGTCCCTGGTTGTTGGTTTTGCTGTAAAAATCATAGACTACAATTGAGACTGAATTGGAAATCATGGCTAGTATATTTAAGAAGATAAGAAGTGATATTTAAAACATAGTGTCTTTATAGGAAAGTCCAAAATAGCTAACATGCACATTTGATTAAAGAAGCAATGAGTCAGGGGAAGTCCTTCCCCAGATGGTCTCACAGTCAGGTTTGTTGTCTGATACTATGCTGATCACCTGCTTTATTAGAACAGGCCATATCTTTAAAGCAGATTCAATGTCTGGGCCAATTAACTACCCACATCACTTCACTGCTGCTACCTCTTGCTTCAGCTAGAGCTACATGTTCAATGACAAAATGGTTAACATTCTGTCAAGGGTCCAACATGGAGGTCTTGCATTGGTGAGGTATAAAACTTAATTCCCAAATTGAACCAAGTAATAATATCAATAAAATAATCATTAATAATAATAATCATCACCATCATCATCCCACATCTCTTTTCATAGCTTTCTGAAAATGCTGAACCGCATGATCAGGATACCCTGACTGTTCACCTAGTTCAGAACATCCTCTTAAATGAGGCAAAGCTCCCACATCCTGTTGACAGCAAAAGCTGGCAATATTACAGGAGCGGAGATTCTGAGTGTGATATGCACTGGGTTTTGACATAACCTTTCTGCAAGAAGTATGTAAATAATGGTTAAATGTCACCCATTACCAGGTTTGTGTATTTGGGAAGGTGGGGCTGAGAGCCTTCCGCTATTGCAAATGCCAGCTTCCACTCTTATTCCTTCTAAACTCATGTGAGGGGGGTAAATCAAGTTGATCCATTTCTGTTTTTACCCCCAACAATAAAAACTGTATTCTATTTAAAAAAGAGTCTGGCACATTAATAAAAAATCATGAGTTGAGTGCAGGTCAGTCTTTGGTAATTAGCAATGCTATCTCAAATCAGAGTTTGGGGAGTGGTGTGGAAGGTGGGCATGCTCACGCTTGTGAACATGTGTGAGGCCAGATATTGATATTGGGATGACTTTGTTTGATGGCTTCTCTACATTAATTTTTGAGACAGGGTCTCCTAGTAAACCAAAGACTTAGCATTTTGGCACCAAGTCCTGACGTCCCCGTCTCTCTTACCCCAAACACGAGGGTTACAGGTGCTGGCCCTAACACCCATCATTCTATGGTGCTGAACTAAGTGCACAAAGGCCTTTGCCTTTTAAATCTTCTAGGATAGAGAACATCTCTTTTCTCAGTCCTTTTCTTCCTACTTTCTTTCCCTGTTTTATATACTGCTGTTTCTTCTTTTTCTTCAGGACATTTTCTTTTTTATTTGGGGGGGGGGCAAATATGCACATATGTTTGTGTATGTGCACATATATGTGGTAGCCAAAGTACATGTATGTGTGAAGAAGTGCCTTCTTCAATAATTCTCCATTTTAATTCTTTTGAGACAGCATCATTAATCCTGGAGCTATCTAGACAGATTGGTTGGCAAGACCCAGGGGTTTTTCCATCTCTGCTTCCTCAGTTCTGAGATTACAGGTGTGTGCTACTATGCCAAGTTTCGAAGGTCTGAACTCAGGTCCTTATTCTTGTGTGGCAGTCACATTATCAAATGTACTATTTCTTTAGCACACTACCCTGCCCTTTAACAAACCATCTCCTTTTGGAAGAACTGCATCTTCCAAAATCACCCCTACCTTCAATGTCTATACATTATAGGAAAGCAATTCCTGTGAATGCTGTATCAGAGTTCAGTCCCAATGACATGCCACTTTAATGGCCATACCCTCATGAGACCTGCTCAGGACTTGCCCAGACACGTCACTGGCCACTGGCCATGCATGTGCAACTACATCTCCAACACAGCAAATAGCATGAAGCTGCTGACCTGCTGGGCTTGCGGCCAAGCACAGTAGCCCCAGACTGTTCACACAGAGACTCGCATGCTTTAAATCTCTCTACCTGTAGATATGGACTCAGCAGACTATGGAACATAGGATACAGCTGAGCCCTCCACTCACACTGCAGGAACCCGTGGTTTAAAGGCTGCTGTGAAATGCATGGTGTTTATGGCTCATGTGACTACTGATTTATGTAGAAGTACCCAGGACAGCAGGAGATAGATCAGTTTTCTCTTTTTTTTTATATCCCACATCTTCTGAAATAAATACCTTACACATTTTAATTGCATAATGATTTTTTGGAAGAAAGCCCTTAATGATGATGGCAGACAAGATTTTATACTCCAAGTAGTGGGTCATGTTGAAGTCCTTAAGAATGATTTAAAATAAAGAATGAGGCTCATGTGTCCGAGATGTCACAGTCAAGACATAAATAGGAACAGGCATGTAGGGCACCTAATTCCTGGTTCTTCCCATCCATGGGGGAAATGGTGGCAACACATGGCCTCACTCACATGGAATTCACCCCCCTGACCTCTGACCAGCCACCAGCATGGGCTCGCAGTGAATGAGGCTGTGGGTGGGGTCTGCACCTGCTCCAGGAGAAGGGCACCAGGCCTAGATTTAGGATGTGACATGAAAACAGAAAGAAGAACGTTGCCCCTAAAAGAACTTAGAGGTCAGACCGAAGCACATTCACAAAAGCTTGGCTCTGTGTTTGGCCTCTCACTCTGAGCTGCCCCTGGGCTTCAGGATGAACTGATATTAAATGACACTCTGACGTTGACCTAGAAAAATAAACAAGGACAGTGAGAGCCAGCAGGGCATCCTGAAGTTCTGCCTGCTGTGGGAAAGGCTGGGGAAGGACGAGACATCCTGAAGCATGGTAGTGAAGTCCCCTCGGGGTTGAGCTGCAGGATTTCCTCAACATTGTATCTTGGCGCACTTTCAACAGTCCAAACCATGTAAAGCATAAGATGTTAAAAATGCCTGCTTTCCTTAGAGGTATTTGTGATGTAATTAAGTAGGATTTGGGGTATATTTGAAGAAATTTTGGGGTGTATTTAAATTCTTTGAGGCTTGCTCAAATGAGAAAACACACTGCTCTAAAAGTTGTCTTCCTGGAGAATCTGCCTACGAGAGGGTGCTTTATAAAGAAGAGAACATATATCCTTCATTAGTAACCATCAGGTACGTCTGCGGTGCTGCCTGTGGATGCTGTGCCCTCCCACCTCGGCTGTTTTACTTATCTTGTACTATGACTGGAAAACAATTATCATGTGAGCAATCTCTCTTTCAGCCTGACCCTTCTACACCTGAGCAAACAATATCTTGCTAGCCTTCTTAGGAACAGAAAAGGAAGAAAAGATGCTGGGGAGGTAGACAGAATTTTGAACTGTC
>CABHPR010129844.1:6314-29846 GCA_902168415.1 Peromyscus melanophrys | reverse complement strand
AAAAAAAAAAAAAAAAGGCTGCCTCTCCATGTGTGCATTTGTGTGTTCATAGAGATTCACATGTGTGGGTATGACAGAGAGCAAGAACAGCTTCAGGAATGGGGACAGAGTTACTCATTGACTTAAACTCACCAGTTAGGCTAAACTGGCTCTCCGTGAAAGCTCAGGGATCCCCCTGTCTTTGCCTAGCCAGGGCTGGGATTTCAAGTGTACACCAAATGCCATATAAGCCATTCTTTCCCACCCTGTCCTCCACCATGAAACTTGTTTATGGATAATTTCAACGTTTTTTGGTCCCTTATATTTTAGTTTTGTTTAGTTTTTCCATGATAAGGAATATATTTCTGACCTTGTGTATATAAAGCAAGTATATCACTACTTAGCTACATCCTTATTGTAATTTATTTGCATTTTTTTGTCGTAAGAGAAAAGCCTAAAATAAATATGTATGAGTATAAGGTAGTCTGAAATGATTTTCTTTTTCGTCTCAGTATATTTGTGAGGATGGCTTTATTATTATTAAGCCGTTTATATAGGAAAAGTCTCCTCTTTCAAGCTTTACTTGCACTAAATGATAGGTAGATGATGCATTGTTACTAGGGTAAGCATTGGTATTTGAATAGTATATGTGTTAGCTATCTCTTCAGAAACTTATTGTTTGGTATGGTCACTAAAAATCTCATCTCTTAAGAAGTTAAACAGTTATAGAATAGAATTAGGAATCAAAATAATCAAACTGACTGTGTGCAAAACCAGTGTGTAAAAACAGAGGTCAAATATCAGGCATAGTGGTACATACCTTTTGTCCCAGCATTTGGGAGGCAGAGGCAGGCAAGCCTCTGAGTTTGAGGCCAGCCTGGTCTACATAATGAGTTCTCTGCCTCCCAAGTGCTGGAATTAAAATGCTTTCTTTTATAAGTTGTCTTGATCATTGTGTCTTCACAGCAATACAACAGTAACTAAGACAATTATTTAATGCATTTCTTCACATCTGGAAGCAATCTGTAGACTCTGGACAAAGGAATGACATTTCCCCACTCTCAAACCATGAAGAACTCGACTAGAAATTTGCCTTAATTTTCATATATCTATTCCTCCCTTGACTTTAGCTTATAGAAAAAAAGTAGAAATTTTCTAATTTTCCTCATAGCAAATTAGCATGGAGTTACTGTGTGTTACAAAATGTCACTTTAAAATCCCATGCCTAGGCTAAGAGTATAGACGAATAGTAAAGCATTTGCCTAACATGTGTGAGGCCCTGGGTTTGAATCACAGCACAGGAGTGGGAAGAATAGTGTATCTATCAGCATCTTTGATTTTTAAACCTAGACAGGTTAAGGTGAAAAGAAGAAGAGGTTAAAGAACCATAGATGAAGTAATTCCAAACTTTGAGTGACTGCAATGGAAAAGGAAGCATATAAACTTGTAAATGATACTCAAAAAACAGAGAGAGAAATCAGCAGTATCCTGACAATGGAGACAGAAAAGAAATGGATAAGTTTGAAAACTACTCCAGTAGGAGAAGGACCACATAATGAAGAAGGGAAGAAGAAAAACAAAACAAAAAAAAATCCATCTGTAGTCTAGATTTTTACTTATTCAAGGATACCTTCAACTCAGCTAAACGAACAGAGTTCAGAAGAGATGTAAGAGCTGATAAAGCATTAATGTGAGTCAGACATACGCAGCAGTTTAAAGCTTTGACAATAAATGACACTGCCCAGACTTTCTGATCTAGGTAATTCCCTGAAATTCCGTGAAAATTCTATTTAACTAGTTTAGACCATGTCTTCTGTCACTTATAGAGTCCTAAGTGACACAACCCTTCACTGGATCTTTAACATATTCTTTAAGAAGCAATGAGAGTAAAAATGTGATTCTGATTATTTTAATTTGTACTTGGGATAAAATTATCTATGTGGCACTTATGAAAATAACAGCCTTGTTTAAAATGAGTGGTGTGTGTGTGTGTGTGTGTGTGTGTGTGTGTGTGTGTGTGTGTGTACACGTACATGTACATGTGTAGGTATGTGGCCCATGCACATACAGAGACCAGAGGAGCAAGTTAGGTGTCCTGGTTCTTTGACTCACCTAGTTCTATGACTCTCTGCCTTATTCACTTAAGACAGGGTCTCCTACAGAACCTGGAACCCATGCCCCAGTGATCCTCCTGCCTCTGCACTGTATACTGGCTAAGATTATAGGTGCACACATGGTCATGCTCAGCTTTTCATATAGGTGCTGAGGATTTGAACTGAGGTCCATATGCTTGCACAGCATTCTTACCACATAATACACCTCCCGAGCCCATCCCAGCCTTTCGATTCATACCTCATTTCCATACACCTCTACCACTGTTTCACATACTAGCTTTGTGAAAAGTTTCTAAACATACTTTCAACACACAACCCACAATAAATTCTAGATATTAGCCTAAGAAAAATGAAAACATGATTCACAAAGGGCTTATATACCAATGTCCATAGATATCTTTTTCATAGTAGACAAAATGAAGAAAATAAAATGTTCATCAGATAACTGAATAAACAAATTTTTCAATAGAATACAAAAAAAACTGCTCAGAGAAAAACAAAACAAAACATAATAAACACAGTATTAACAAATGTGAAATGTGAAATGTATTATGCTCAGTAAGTACAAGAAACCAGTCACAAAATGAACTCATTTACATAAACAGGCAAAACTAAGCTCTGATGACAGAAACCAACAGTCTGGGTGATAAGTATCAAGTAGGAAGCAGTATGAGGAGTGTCCTAGGTGATGGAAATGCTCTCAATCTTGACAGAGGTGTGGGTTATGCAGTTGTACATATCCATCACAACATATTTAACAAAAAACTTGTTTCGCTGTATTTTGTAAGATCTCAAATTTAAATAAAATTAAGCTACAAAATCTGTATAGGCTTAAGCCTACTCCGTTAGAATCTGGATCAATGAGAACAGAAATCTCTATTCAGCCATAAAGATTTGAATGAAACTAAACATTGAGAAGGGAGGACAGTCTTCTGGGACATACCCTACAGCTACAAGCCCAAACATTTACATCAGTCTCCCACACAGCTATTCTTCAGTAAAAGTAGGAAAGATGTAGAAACACAAAAGGGATTCTGGTTGACTAAAAAAGTCAGCAGGGTTACAAGATGGCTTAGGAGACGAGGCACTTCCTGCCAAGCCTACTGATGGAAGTTTCATCCCTGAGGCCCCACATGGCAGAAAGAGAACCAACTCCCACAAATTGTCTTTTGGCCTCCCCACGCACACCTTGGCACACATGCACTCACATACATATAAATAAATGTAATAAAATATGCTTTAAAAAAGTCAGTATACTCGGCAAAAAAATTCTGAGCCCCGCCTCCTCAAACTACTGGAAATAAATTGATCTTTTAAGACTTTTTATCAAACCTGAATGTCTGCAAATATTGCTAAATAGAACCATTTGGCAAATTATTTATTTTTATGAAAATTGTGACATGTCTAAAAGCAGTGTTTTCACAAGTAGAACTAAAAAATTGGAAATAAGTACCAGAAAAGAAATCATGATGGTAAAATCGTGTAAAAAAGTACGTGTAGGGCATAAAATGGATGTGCTGTGTGTGTTGGGGGGTGGGGGGGTGTTAATGCTGGCGGCTGAACCCAGATCCTTGTGCATGCTAAATGCAAGCTCTACCACTCATCTACACGGCCAGCCCAGATAAAATGATGTTTGAGAAGCAAAACTACCAAGAGATAAAGGTACAGTAAGAACAAGTAGCCTTCAAATTGCTATCAATATTTCTTTCACTTCTCTGAACTCTATACTGCCCTGAGTACACAATTAATTGTTTCATTTCTTCAAAACTGTCTAAAGTCACTAACCTACACATTAGTGCCTTGCAGACAATGTCCCAACACCTAGCCAAAGGAGACTATGTAAAACATCTCCAGTGACCCTCAGTACAAGCAGGTCATGGCAGAAAGCATTCCAAAGCACTGAACCTTTTAAAACTAACCCTATTAATATACAGTTGGTTCTACAAGAAACTATATATAGAAAAAAGGCTTAAATACACAACTAATGCATTATGAAAACAACTGAAAAAAGTTAAAATAAGTATACTGAAAGACATGAATGCAATTTTTTAATTTTTGTTTTTGAGACAGGGTTTCTCTGTGTAGCCCTGACTGTCCTAGAACTTGTTCTGTAGACCAGGCTGGCTTTCAAACTCATAGAGATCTGCTGGCTTCTGGGATTAAAGGCGTGTACCATCACCATCGGACCCAATTTTTTTCTAGATAGCATCGCATTATGTAGCTTTTACTGGCCTGGAACTCACTAGATAGACCAGACTGGCTGCCTCAGTGCTTGGATTAAACAGACAGACACCATCACACCTGGCACAATTTATTTTCTTTTAGACATGAAAAAATAAAAGATAATTAGCCTTCTATAGAATCAAGTTTTAATAAGGTGACTGGCTTGGAAGTTTGAATACAAGCCTAAAGGTGTCATAAATAGGAAAATAAAACTATTAATTAGTCTCTTATTTAGGGGTTTCTTCTGATAAATGAGCTAGTGATATGCTTCACCTAATAATAAATAAATAAAGGGATATTTTTAAACTCTCACAGTCAAAAGCCATATTAAAAAACAATAAGGAGGGGTCAGAGAGATGGCTTGTCTTACAAGCCTAGCAGTCTGAGTCCAATCCTCAGAATCTACATTAAGATTGAAAGAGAAGACCAACTCCACATAGTGGAGCTGACCTCCACACATGAGAGCTATAACATATTCAGCTACACACATATAACACCCACCCACAAAACAACAATAACAACGAGAAGGAGGACTACAAAGATGCTCAATGGTTAAGGACATACATACTGCTCTTGCAGAGGACCTGAGTTCAGTTCCCAGCACCCACACTAGGTGGCTCAGAACCACCTAAAATCCAGCTCCAGGAGACCTGACACTCACTTTTGAACTCCATAGGCACCTGCACTCATGAGCATATGCCCGCACATAGACTCACATATACAAATAATTAAAAACAAGAATAAAACTTTAAGATAGCCAGGCGTTGGTGGCGCAAGCCTTTAATCCCAGCACTCGGGAGGCAGAGGCAGGCGGATCTCTGTGAGTTCGAGGCCAGCCTGGGATACCAAGTGAGCTCCAGGAAAGGCGCAAAGCTACACAGAGAAACCCTGTCTCGAAAAACCAAAAAAAAAAAAAAAAAAAAAAAAAGAAAAAAGAAAAAAACTTTAAGATAACAATTAGGTAGCAGAGCTCTACTAATGTTCTTGGCTAAATAAAAACTAGTAAGTAGAACAAAAATACCTTTTTTTCTATTTATTTCCCAGCAAAATATATTACTAACTGGGCAAAGAATTAAAAAGCAATTTTTTAAACTGTCTCAATCAAAGATAGATTTAAGCAGTATGTGAAACTGTAGATAAAAATAGCCTATCGTTCTATTCAGATTCTAGAAGGGCATAAGACAAAAGAACAATGTCTTCTGTTCTAAGAGTAGGATAGTAATATCTCTTCAAGGCTTTCCTTCCAAGAACACTCTATTTCATTATGCTCATAACCAATCATAATTTTTTAAACTGGTTCTGACTCAACACATTAATGCATAGCACAGAAGGCTGCATTATTAATAAATGTTCTGGTTAAGAGTCAACTTGTCTCAACCCAGTGTTAGAGCACCTGCCTAATATGCCCAAGAACCTGGTTTCATCCCTAGAACCACAAGGGTAAAAAAGCCAACATGTATGTAACTTAGTTCTGAAGTCTTACTCCTATTAAATTCCTAAAATATAATAAAACATAAATATAAGCAACTTTCATTTCAAAATTTCTAAGAAACTGCTACTCTAAGTAAAACATTTTAAAAGTGATATATAATTCTAAAGAAAGCACTACAATTGAAGTGGCTATACATCGCCAATGGCATCATAAGTATCTGAAAATCAACACAATGCAAAAATCTACATCAGTAATAATATCCTCCAATCATATAACTTTACAGGCTGGAGAGATGGCTCAGTGGTTAAGAACACTGGCTGCTCTTCAAAAGGACCCAGGTTCAACTCCCAGCACCCACATGGTAGCTCACAATTGTCTGTAACTCCTGTTTCAGGGGATCCAACATCCTCACACAGACATACATGAAGGCAAAATACCAACGTACATAAAATAAAAATAATAATTTAAAAAACAGATTTACATCTGGATATTTAGCCTAAGTTAATTAATAGTTTGATTAAAAGAAATGCTGGCTGTTTCAATTTTGCCTACCAGTTTAGAGTGCAGTTATTACATTCCTATAGTCAATTTAAAGGAGTTAAAACCTGGGTTAAGACAGTACAAAGACCTGAATTTAAAACAACCAAACTGACTTGCTATATTTCCCCAGATGTGCTCTGGGTGATTTAAAAAGAAAAATCAATGGACTATATAAAGTTAAGCTTTATCAAAGTTAAGGGAAAGTCAAAAGCAAACAATTTCATGTTATAAAATCTCATCGTTGGATAATGCAGAGAACCTGTCTCAAAAATACAAATACAAAAAAAAACAAAAAAAACAAAAAACCCAGAATCTCTTCACTGGAAAGTTTCAAAACAAAGACACCAACATCTCTAGTACTTTCAGAGAAAGAAACCAAAATGTAAATGGATGGGAAGAATTCTGTCGTTCATTGAGTTAGCAGTACCACAATAGAAATAAATGCCTTGCAATTTGCTTATAGAATACCCAAGCAATAAAGCTTCAGTATTTCATGATTCAGAAAATTAAGCAAATCATGACAAAAACTGTACAGGGCAAAAAAAAAAATGGCTGTCTAAAATGAAAGAATCAAACTCTTAATAAAATTATGGTGTATAATACTTGAGGTAGGAAAAAGAATTCCATAGAAGTTCAAAACTAACATACTAAAGTCAGACACATGGCACATGCCTGTGATTCCAGCTATATATCTGTCTCTTTATAAGTGAAAGTAACACACAGGCCAGTCACAGTGGTCAAAGCCTACAATCCCAGAATTTGGAAGAGAGGCAGGAAAGTTTGAGACCAGCCTGGTCTTCATAGCAAGTAGGCTACTTAGTGAAGGGCTGTCTGCAAAAGAATAAAATAAGTAAAATAAGGGTCCCCAGAAGGGAGATGAGAAGCTTCAGTTTGTAGAGAAGAATCCTTATTGCAGACTCATAACTGGTCAAAGCACTGAGAATAAATAATGGACTGTTGAGTGCTCAGTCATAATGGAACATTTGCATCACCCACCACCCTCCTCTTCCAAAGCTCAGGAGCACTGCTGAAGAAGAAATGGGAAACAAGAATATCAGAGCCAAAGGATGGTAAGGAATGTTGTGAACTGCTGCTCTCAGGATGTAACATGGCTGCTGCATCCATGAACTCACAGCATCAGGGGTTACCTACACAAGATCTGCTGCACAAGACATCCAGAAGACTGAGTCCACTAACACTCCATCACAAAGAGCCAGCTCACCCTTCCCAGAAGAGGAACAGGAAGTTAGTTAATGGCTGTCATGTGGAAAGGGAAGTCAGGTTCCTTAGTAGTATAACAACTGGTAAACTGCTCTTAATTAAATCCCCTACCCATTCTCATGCAAGCAGCCCTAATTAAATCCCATGGGGTGGGTACAGGTACGCAAGGGGGGGGGGCACACATGAAAGTATAAAGGAGACCTGGAAGAAAATGTTCTGTGGAAGGAGGGGGATATGACAGGATAATGGGGTGGGGGGTGTAATCAAAATACATTGCATGCATAGGAAACTGGGAAAGATGAAAAGATGTTTAAAAACTGAATGAACATATTAAACATTCATTTTATAGTATAAAACAAAAATAATCCCAACAAAACTGTTTAATAAGAATGGGGAAGCCAGGCAGTGGTGGCACATGCCTTTAATCCCAGCACTCGGGAGGCAGAGACAGGAGGATCTCTGAGTTTGAGGTCTACAGACTGAGTTCTAGGATAACCAAAGCTACATAGCGAAACCCTGTCTCAAAAAAAAAAAAAAAAAAAAAAATGGGGAAGAAAGAGGAAATAGAGAGATGGCTAAGTGGTTAAGAGCATTTGCTGCTCTTGCCCACAAGCCAGGTTTTCCCACCAACACTGGGCAACTACAACCACTCGATGATGCCCTTTTCTGACATCTGAGGGCATTGCACCAATATAGTACACATACATACATTGAGCCACACATATATATACATAAAGCAAGTCTTTAAAAAAATTAGGGGAGGCTAGAAGAGAGGGCTCAGGGATTAAGGGTACTTATTGCTCTTGCAGAGGACTTAGATTCTTTTCCAGCACCCACATGGCATCTCATGACCATCTCTAACTCTAGTTTCTCAGTTCTAGTCTTCTTCTCTGGCCTCTGTAGGCACCAGGCATGTACGTGATACACACACATACATGCAAGGCAAAACACTCATACACATAAAATAAAAATAAATCTAAAATTAAAAAATAGGGAGAAAGCTCAATGTTGATATACTGACCAATAAATTCGTTTAAAATAACTTTACACATAAGATAATCTGTTCATAAAGTCTATTTGGAGGTGGGGGAGGAAGGAGAGAGAAAAGTGCTTGGAAAAAAACTCAATGAGGGACATGTCTCAAAACAAAGTTCAGTGGAGTAAGGTTTTCTTACACAGTAGGCTGTCATCAACCTCTATAGCTATAGAAATCTGAAAGAGATAAACAACTTTGCAGAGGGAAGAAGAGATCACCAGGAAACCCACAAATTAGCCATCAGACCAGACAACAAACATGGTAATATACATAACCACATTGCTTCCCCATCACAATTATCCCAGCACGTGGTAGCTCACAAACACTCCTAACTCCAGTTCCAGAGTATCCAATGCCTTCCTCTGATCTCTGCAAGTCCCAGGCACAAACCTGATACACAGATATGCATGCAGACAAAATATCCATATACATAGGATAAATAAATAAATTTAAATTTTTGAAATTTTTTGTGTGTGTGTATGCATGCACAATGTACATACATCTATGTGGGCATAGAAATCAGAGGACAACTTGTGGAAAGTCCGTTCTTGAACTCTACCACGTGAGTTCAAGAGATCACACTCAGATCATCAGGCTTGACAGTAAATAACAATACCTGCTGAGCCATCTCACTGGCCCTTTAGGGAGACAGAGTGCCTTCCTCAAATCTTCTGATCCTCCTGACTTAGCTTCTAAGTGCTAGGATTATAGGTGTGTACAACACTGCAGTTACAATGTACCACAAAAATCCAGCTTTCACATTCATATTTGAATAAATTATTTCATCTTTCTAGTAACTGTGTAATGTTATTATTCTCCAGTGTGTCAACTAAAATACTTTAACTTTAATATAGTATTTCTTACTGATGTGGCTGCTGTATACAATTTCCAACATACATGTATGTTAGCTTTTTGTTCTTTTGATTTTATTTTACTTTATGTGTATGACTGTTTTGCCTGCATGTATATCTGTACACCATGGAGTGCTTCAGACAGTTGTGAACCACCATGTAGGTGCTGGGAATTGAACCTGGGTCCTCAGAAAGAACATCCAGTGCTCTTAACCGCTGAGCTATCTCTCCAGCCCTGTATGTTAGATTGTTAGTGAAAACTTTATTGACTGTGAAATGTTATGTGTGGTATATACATGTGTTGTGCAAGTGTATGCAGAAGACATCAAATATCTTCCATCACTTTCCACTTATTTTTTGAGATAAGATCTATCACTAACCCTTTCAGCCAAATTCAGCAAAGCTAGCTGGCCAGCAAACCCATGAATCTTCCTGTACCCACCTCTGCAGCACTGAAATTTCAGGTTACACTACCACATTCAACTTTCTGGATCTGTGTGCGGTAAGGATCCCAACTCCCAACCTCACATCTTGCATGGCAAGCATTTTATGCACAGAGTCACCTCCCCAAGCCCCTGTAAAATGGTTTTCTGTCAAAAAAAATATATATATATATATATAAACTTAAATAAGCCATAGTCCTGAGTTTACAAGGCAAGTATTCTTTAAAATAATGTTAAGATGAATTGCCAACCAAACTTCTTTGATAATCTTCAATAACTAATAAAAGCATCCCATCAGATATAAAAGGCTAAATTTTAGTCAAAAAGCATAGTTAGTATATGCACTTTGTTTGGTTTAATTAATTTATTTTATTTTTATGTGTATGTTCCTGGGTGTTTTCTGTGCACCACATGCAAGCCGGGGCCCTCAGAGGTCAGAAGAGAAAACTGATCACCAGGAACTAGAGTTACAGTTGTGAACTGCCACATAGGTGCTGGGAACTGAATTTGCAAGAGAACCCAGTGTTCTTAACCACTGAGCCATCTCTCCAGCCCCTACTTTTTTTTTTTTTAGCTTTTAAATTACATTTGTTTGTGTGTCTGTGTCTGCTTGCAATTGCCAGAGTACATGCATGGAGGTCAGAGGGCAACTTTCACAGCAAATTTTCTCCTTCTACCATGTAAGTCCCAGGGATTCAACTCAAGATAGTTAGGTTTGACATCTGGGGCTTTTACCCACTTAGCCATCTCAGCCCATTATATACATTTTTCAAACTAACAGAAGAATTCTAATAATAAAAACACTGGGAGGAAAATATAAAGTAACCTTTTAAAGTATTAGAAAGAAAACAAACTGAAAATTTTTCGCACAAAATGTTGAAATTTTGGCCAATTTTATCAGATAATTTTTTTTTGAAAATACCAACACAATTGGCAAATCTAATTGGTCTATGTATTAACTGACACCAAGGTAGAGTGTCTACAGAATCAATTCCTTGGAATGAAACTGTTTCATCAAGAATATGCAAATATGTAAAAATGTTTCTTATTGGGTCAGTGTCAGAGTATTAAATAAAAAACTACTGCAATCTACACTCTCAGTAAAGTCAAACAATTTAACCCTTTACAGTCTAACATGTAAGTACTATAATTACCTTAAATGTTTGAATATTTACAATTTGAGAGTGATATACTTTATAATAGGAAAATTCCTTTCAAAATTGATTATGAAGAACTATGAAAGATATTTATATAATAAATGTCCAAAGTATAAAAACTGTCTTTAAACTATTAAGAGTGATCTAAAAACAAGTTCACATATTTTTTTTAAAAATCAAGATAATATGAAAAAATAAGCAGATGTTTATTTTAGGGTTTTGAATTATAAGAATTCTTCTTTCATTTCTTTTTTGAGATTTTCTCCAGAGTTGTTATTATGCTGATTTTCTGTTACAAAAAGTTCTAGTAGCTTAAGAATAAAGAATTACAGCTCTGTATACCACCCAGGCTTTTGATTTCCTGTCAATGGCCCACCCAGTTTTCTGTGGCCCAGTGCCAAAATTTGATCATAATCTTTGCTTCAGCATTCTCCACTATCCTCCAAATCTGGTCATTACATCCTACTGACTTCATTTCTCCAAGAACTCTCTTCTGGTCTCCATTTCAACTGGGTTATTAATATAGGATGGAAAGCAGTCTGCACTGACTGTTAGGATCTCTCAGCTCTGGAATTCATGTACTGCACAGTTGTCTAATTTTCTTCAAATGAAAGCTTGTCAATCATGCCCATACATACTAATTGCTTAAATATTTTGTAAAAAAAAAAAAAAAAAAAAAAAAATACTGATTCTGATTCACTATGACTATAGAAGTTTGTATTTCTAGTAAATTCCCAGGTGGTCCACATGCTCTAAACTACATTCAAATCACTCTTAGATTAAGAACCTTTGATGAGTGGTGATGGGGCATGCCCTTAATCCCAGCACCTGGGAGGCACGGGCAGGTGGAACTAACTCTGTGAGCTCATGGCTAACCTGGTCTAAAAAGGAAGTTCCAGGACTGCCTGTTACACAAAGAAACCCTGTTTCAAAATACCCAAAAAAAAAAAAAAAAAAAAAAAAAAAAACCTTTAAACTGAGGGTTGGAGAGAGGGTTCTGCAGTCAAGAGCACTAGCTGCTCTTCCACTCTTCCATAGGGTCAGGGTTCAATTCGCACCCACAGAGCCTCTCAACTACTGTAATTCCAGTCCTAGGGGATCTGATGTTCTACCCTTCACTGCTACCAGGTACACAGACATACATGCAGGCAAAACACCCACACACATAAAAACAATAAATGGAGAAAAAAAGAACCTTTAAACTAGTACTTTATTCTGCTCAAATTTAAATTCTTTCTTGGGGTTTTAGGAAAGTATCCTCCTTATACTGTCTAATTCTACTGCCTCAAAACAATGTACTCGTTCTCACTGCTGGCTATACATTTTCACTTTGGCTCTGTAGTCCTCCTGTGTAGATGTGTTCCTTGGGTTCCCTTAAACTTTCTTTCTTTTTTTTTTTTTTTTTTTTTTTTTTTTTTTTTTTTTTCGAGACAGGGTTGCTCTGTGTAGCTTTGCGCCTTTCCTGGAACTCGCTCTGTAGTCCAGGCTGGCCTTGAACTCACAGAGATCCGCCTGCCTCTGCCTCCCGAGTGCTGGGATTAAAGGCGTGCGCCACCATCGCCTGGCCGCCCTTAAACTTTCTTTACCACTCATTAAAGTATTATTTTTCACAACTCTAAACAAATTAATCCTGTTCACATTCTTTGACTTCCAGTTTTCTGAACTCCAACAGTACGCCCCTCCCCATTGTGGCTCTGTATCAGTTGTTTTATGTGGTAATATATTGTGCACCCTAATAAACTTGCCTGAGGATCAGAGGACAGAGCCGAGAGAATGTTGGGCTTCTAAGACATTTCCATTTGGAAGTTTGTCTTCTTGGCACAAAATGGCCTACTAGGCAAAGAACTGCCCTTGCCTCGACTCTGACAGTACGAATGCTGTCCTTTCTGGACAAGTGGGACACAAGAAAAGCAACCACTGTACTCTGCCAAGACAGGGTAAGATGGTCTTTCAGAATTCCTGCTTCTGAAAATGGTCTGTCAGATACTCTAGGCCTGTAGCCAATTTGAATGCACCAACAATGCTGAGAAACATTAGGTGACTGTCCAGGCTGCCAGATGTCTCAGTCTACTCTTGCAAGATTTCCGAAAGTTGCTTGCATCCATCTATCATTTCTCAGGTACCATTATATTCCTTCTCAGGTCTTTGATGGGATTGAAGACTAGCAGTTATAGTTACAACTTAATATGTTCTATCTAATACTTAATATGTTCTATCTAAGATATTTTATATATATATATATATATATATATATATATATACACACACACACACACTAAGTATTAAATTCAGGTTCTTTAGGATAGGACACCTTTTGGAATGATCTTTGTAACATACCATTTACCTACGCTCTAGACTTCTCTGGATTTTAGTATGTGTTCTTGCTTGATACTGTTCACATTGATTGTAGTTCCATCTTATCTAGGTCATTATCCCTCATTACTCCTGGACAATATTTGATAACCATTCCTTTGTGTATAGTCTTGTATTAAGTTAGAACCTTCTTATTTAGACAAAAAGGGGGAGATGTAGTGGGTAGCCATTCTAGCTTTGGTCTGGAAGTTCCAAACCCCATTGAGGCTTCGGTAACTATCACGCCTACAAGGCAGGGCCAAGAGAGGGCCCTGAAGACCCGAGATCCGGATGGGCCGCACCCTCTTGTTGCCTGGACCCTGGACGCTAGAGGTAGATGGAGGAGAGTTCTCCAGAGAACACCGCCGGACTGCGCTGCGTCTTTCCCAGAACCAGCAACCTAACTATCCCTTCATTTGTAAGTTACGCCACTAAATAAATCTCCCTTTTAACTACGTGGAGTGGCCTTAATAATTTCATCAATAAGCCACTAGATTAGATTTAGAGGTCAGGCAGGAGTGGCACACACCCTTAATCGTATCACTCAAGGCAGAGATCTATCTGGATCTCTGTGAGTTCAAGCCACACCAGAAACAGAGCCAGGCAGTGGAGATGCACACCTTTAATCCCAGTACTGAGAAGCACACACATCTTTAATGCCAGGACATGATATCTGGACAGAGAAAGGTATATAAGGCATGAGCAAACAGGAACTCACTCTCTTTAGATATCTGGCTCTGGGTTTTTTATTAAAAGACTATCTAAGATTCGAACAACAGCACTATTAGAACCACAGTGCCAAAAGCATTCCTCTTGTATCCCATGAAATGCCTTAGGGACACAGATTTATCTCTCATTTCCCAACAAGATGCTTAATATGTAGTTCATGCCAGGTGTGGAAGTGCATTCCTTTAATTCCAGTACTTGGGAGACAGAGGCAGGTGGATCTCTATGAGTTTGAAGCCAGTCTGCTCTACACAGCAAGTTCCAGGCCAGTCAAGGCTATAGAGTGAGACCCTGTCTCCAAAAAACAAAAGCAATTATTCAGGTCTGGGCATATAAATTAGTATTGCAGCACTTGCCTGGCACATAAAAGACCCTGGGCTCAATCCCAGTTACAACCAAAACAAAACAAAACCACCTCCTCTACACACACACACACACAAAGACACGTAAAAAAACCAAGCTACCAAAATTCAACCAGGATGAAACAGATAATCTGACTACTCCTATAACCACTAAAGATGTGGAAGCCATAATTAACAATCTTTCCAAACAGAAATCCCTTGGTCCAGACAACTTTCTGGGTAAATTTTATCAAAAATGAAATAATTCATTTTTTGCTATCTCAGGTGGGGTAATAACTCAATGGTAATGCATTCACCTGGCATGTTCAAAGCTCTGGGTCTGGTCCCCAGTAGTCCAAAAGAAAATAATAATAATAATAATAATAATAATAATAACGACGACAAAGATATTGCAAACAGAAAGAGGGCGGGCTATAACTTCTGATCAATATCCCTCATGAACTTAGATATAGAAATCTTGAATAAAATAGTATTAGGTTAAAACCCAGGAATGCATAAGGAAGACTGTAAACCACAACAAAATGTGATTTGTTCCAGCTATGCAAGAGACTCAGCTGTTGTTTTTTATTTTTAAAAACTGTATGTGTATGGGTGTTTTAGCTGCATGTCTGGTACCAAGTGTAGGCCTGGTGCCTTTGGAGCCAGAAGAGGATGCTGAGTCTCCTGGGACTAGAGTTATGGACAGGTATGAGTTACCACGAGGGTGCTGGGAATCAAACCCAGGTCCTCTGGAAGAGCAGCAAGTGCTCTTAATCACTAAGCCATCTTTACAGCCCTGCCTCAACTCTTGGGGGGGAAAAATCCATATAGATCTAGAGAAATGTACCAACTGGCTAAAAGTATTTGCTGCTCTTCCACGGATCTGAATTTGGTTCTCAGCACTCACGTAGCCCCAGGTGATCGGACACTGTCTTCTGGCCTCCAGAAGCACTGCACAAATGTGGCATACAGACACACATATAAAACAAAAATAATATTTTTTAAAATATCTTTAAAAAATTTTTTTTAATTCCTGATAACAAATCTCAACAGGGCCTAGAGGCACAGGTCAGTAGTAAAGAGCAATTACCTAGCATATGTGAGGCCCAGGTTTGATGGGGGGAGGGGGGAGACGACAATACTTCTGAGCAAACTAGTAACAGAAGAGTAACTTCCTCAACTTGGCAAAGAATAGCTAAAAAACAGCCACAGCTAACAAGTTAACATCACACAGTAAAAACAGTATCTTTCCTCCTAAGCACAGGTCCAAAGCAAAGACAGCAGTTCTCGCCAGTCTTACTCAACAGTTATGGAAAGCTACACAGTAAGGAACAGAAAATAAAAAGCAAACCAGACTGGAAAGTTTTTGCAAAGTCCTTATTTACAGATGGTATAGCTATTTACTTAGAAAATAAGAAAAAGAAACTCCACTGTATTAAGTAAGTTCAGGGAGATCACAAGATTCAAGATCAATAAACAAAAATCAAGCACATTTCTATATGATAACCACAAACAAACAAAAAAAAGTTGTTATATTGCACAAAAAAACTGGTCTATGCAATGGTTATTCTTCACTGTCAACTTGACTGAATTTGTAATCACTCAGGAGACACAGTCTGGTTGTATCTATGATGGTGTTTCTAGGAAGGAAGACCAACCCTGCATGTGAGCAGCACTATCCCATGGGTTAGGGTCTCCAACTTTAGAAAGGAAAGCAAGCCAGGCGTTGGTGGCGCAAGCCTTTAATCCCAGCACTCGGGAGGCAGAGGCAGGCGGATCTCTGTGAGTTCAAGGCCAGCCTGGGCTACCAAGTGAGTTCCAGGAAAGGCGCAAAGCTACACAGAGAAACCCTGTCTCGAAAAACCAAAAAAAAAAAAAAAAAAAAAAAAAAAAAGAAAGGAAAGCAAAGTGAGTGCCAGCATCCACGGCTTTGCTTCCTAACTGGACACAATATAACCAGCCACATCATGCTCCTGCTCTCATGCCTTCTCTGCATCATCAACTACATCCCCTCAAACTGGGAGCTAAAATAACCCTTCCTTCCTGAAGTCAGGATTTTGTCAAAGCAACAGGTAATCAAGTCCCTCTAGTGCAGTACAGCTATGCAGTCCAAGCTACTTGAGAAGGTTGAGGTAGGAGGATAACAAGTTCAAGACCTGTCTTCACATCCTATCAAGAACCTATCTTAAAAATTAAGTAAGTGCATGCCCAGTACCTGTGAGGCCCTTAGCTATAAATCTGTGCTGATAAAAGAAGTAAAAGATTTGCCAGGCGGTGGTAGCCCACGCCTTTAATCCCAGCACTCGGGAGGCAGAGGCAGGTGGATCTCTGTGAGTTCAAGCCCAGCCTGGGCTACAGAGTTCCAGGACAGGCTCCAAAGCTACACAGAGAAACCCTGTCTCAAAAAACAAACAAAACAAAAAAAAAGAGACACAAATAAAAAAAGGAACTTGCTGGGTATGGTAGCTCACAACTTTAATCCCATCACTCAGGAGGCAGAGGCAGGTGAAGCTCAAGGCCAGCCCCATCTATAGAGTGAATTCCAGGACATCTAGGGCTACATGGTGAGACCCTGCCTCAAAATAACAAAACAAAAAATAAACTTTTGCTCTGTGAATAACACTAAAGAGAATATTCAGGTATTATCTGGGATAAAACATTTGCAAACTACTTTTTTGTGTGTGATACAGTGTCTCACTCTGTAGCCTAGGCTGACCTGGAGCTCACTATAGCCCAGGCTGGCCTTAAACTTGCAACTATATTTTTGCCTCAGTCTCCTGAGTACAAGGATTACAGGTGTGAATCACACCCAGATTTCAAACTAAATTTTTAACAAAAGATTTTGTAGCTACAATATACAAAGAATGCTTAAAACTCAACAGGAAAAAAATCAATCCAGTTGGAAAATAGGCAAAAGACATTTCACAAAAGGCCAATAAGTATACAGGAAAATGTCTCCTGAGTTTGTGGGCCATGCCTATAATCCTAGCACTCCGGGGGTAAAAAGGATTGTGAATTCAAGGCTAGCCTGAGTGGGAACCCAGACTTCCAAACAAAACAAAACAAAATATTACACTATCTTTATCTTTCAGGGATTGCAAACCACAGTACAAAAGAATTGCACACCTATCAGAATGACTATAGTAAGAACAGTGGTAAAATTTTACTGTCTTTTCCTATTACTGTGATAAAATACCTGACAAAAGTAATTTAAGGGAGAAAGGGTTTAAACTCACACTTTAATGTACAGACTCTTATGGTGGGGTAGTCAAGACAGCAAAAGCTTGAACCAGCAGGTTACACTTTTGTCTGCTCCTGGTTAGAAGAGGAATGTATACAAGCTAGTCACTCAGCCCACCTATTCTACTTATACAGTCCAGGATCCTAGCCTGGGAAAGGCACCACTCACACAAAGTAGGTGAGCATGCCCAAAGACCCTTCTCAAAGACGACTCTAGAGTCTGTCAAGCTGACAATTAACACTAACCATCAAATACAACAGAGAAATCAACAGGTATGTAGACTATATAAGGAGTTCAAGGTAAAAAGATTAAAATCAGCAAGAGACATGGAAAAATATTCAATATCACTAATATAGTAGAGTGCTTGCCCAGCATGCACTCTCCACTCAAGAGATGGAGGCAGAATGATCAGAATTTCAAGGTCAATTTCGGCTACATAGCAAGTTCAGGCAAGCCTGGGATACTCGTGATCATGTTCACGTCAATAAAAAAACAGTGATGATAATAATAATAAAACAACTAGACATGTAATTGCCCGATGTCCCAGAAATTTTACTTTAAGGAATACATCCTAAAATGAAAACTTATTTCATGTAAAAACTTGGACATGAATGGTCATAACAGCTTTTCTAGTAAAAACTAAACACTGAAAACAATCCAACTGTCCCTTATCAGGTAAACTGTTGCACAGTTACACAGTGGTTCACATTTACCAGAGAATACTAATTAGTAATTCAAAGGAACAAAGACTGATAGATGTGATATATGGATTGAGAAATTATTCCTATGGATTAATCAAAATCTAGGTAAGCAGAGCCAACAGAAATCAGGCCAAGCTTCAAATTTTAAGAAATCCCAAATAAAGAGTATTGAAGTCTAGAAAAATAGCAACATCTATGTTTCAACCTGTCAAGATTATCTTCTGATTGAGCATCTAAGAATATGAAATTGTATGATCTCACCTATCTTCCTCCTTCCCGAAATTTCCACTAGCTATATATATTGGGGTTTGGAATTTTTTTTTTGGTTTGGTATGTATCTTCTTTTGCCCTAATAATTTCTATAAAACCGTTTCTTCTCAAATTCTAAGCATTTAAAAAATAGCACTTTCCTATTATTGCCCTTTGTGTGCTGCTATCTTTTTCAGTGGTTAAGAACAATAAAAATAGTAATTTTTTTCTAAAATATATCTGAGCTCAGAAGGCAACATCCTTGGTTCTAGTATCAATGGAGGAAAAGGATGAACTCTGAAACTTTTAATTTTAAAAGTCTTCATCAAATTTCTTCCAGGTAGGACTGGAGAGATAGTTAAGCTCTTAAGAGTGCATACTGCGCCGGGCGGTGGTGGCGCACGCCTTTAATCCCAGCACTCGGGAGGCAGAGGCAGGCGGATCTCCGTGAGTTCGAGGCCAGCCTGGTCTCCAAAGCGAGTTCCAGGAAAGGCACAAAGCTACACAGAGAAACTCTGTCTCGAAAACCAAAAAGAGTGCATACTGCTCTTGCAGAGGACCCAGAGTTCAGTTCTCAGTACCCACATTGGGCAGCTCATGACCACCTGTATTACCTCCAGCTCCAGCTCCAGCAGATCCAACACCCTCTCCTGGCCTCCATGGGTACCTTCACACACATTAAAAATAATAAGGATTTTTTTAAAAAGTAAAGCTGGGCAGTTGGCACATGTCTTTAATCCCAGGATTCAGGAGGCTAAGAGAGGCAGATCTCAGAGTTCAAGGCCACCCTGGTCAACAGAGGGCCTTCCAGTACAGCCAGGGCTACATAGAAAAACTCTGTCTTGAAAAAAAAAAGAAAAAAGAAAAAAAGGGGAGGGAGGGAAGAAGGGAGGAAGAAAGGAAGGGAGAAAGAAAGGAAAGGAGGAAGGGAGGGAGGGGAGGAGGGAGGGAGGGGGAAGGAGGGAAAGGAAGGAAGGAAGGAAGGAAGGAAGGAAGGAAGGAAGGAAGGGAGGAAGGAAGGAAGGAAGGAAGGAAGGAAGGAAGGAAGGAAAGTGTCCTCCAGGCACAGGCAATAGCCTAGGAATAGGCTCTAGGCCTTTCTCTATTCACTTCCTTAACTTCCTCAACTGTGTATGATAACAATAGCTACTACTTACTAAATATATATCACACACCACACAGTGTTTTACACATTTTTTAAAAAATTAAATAATTTAAACCTCACAACAGGTCTGTGAAATAGGTGCTTCTTTAAAAAAAATTTTACATTTGCCTTTTTTTTTTAATGCTATGAATTGTTGTGTGATATTTTGATTGTGTTCTTGACAAATAAAGCTTGCTTGGGGGCAGAGGGTAGAGCATAGAGATTGGAAGACTGTAGAGAGAGGGGCCAGACAGAGGATCTCAGCCCTTTTATATGGAGGAACGAAAGACGTAGGAAGCGACTATGGCTGCTCCCTGCTTCTTTAATCTTTTCAGGTTTTTACCCCATATCTGACTCCTGACTTTTCATTGATAAGATTAATTAGAATAACACTTCATCTGGCATCCAACTTTTGGGGCACCAATTCACCAGCTAGTCGCTTGCCTGTGGCTTTGCCTGGAGCCACTGCACTGCTGGCTGGTTTTTCCTTTCTTTCTCCAAGCCCTCTGAGCCAGTCTGGGATTTTCTGGTTGTAGCCTCTCTACAGCAACTTCCACAAGTCTGTGGTGATACTTTGTTTGTGCTTTAACAAATAAATCTTGCCTGAAGATCAGAGTGTGGAGCTAGCCACTAGAAGCCAGGCAGTGGTGGGACATACCTTAACTAGCAGGAGGAAATAGGAAGTGATATGGCTGGGCAGAGAGAAAAATGATAAGCCATGGAGGAGACAGGAACTCTGCCCTTTCAGGCTGAGGATTCAGTAGATGTAAGAAGTCTCTCTAGTGACTGGCTCCTTTACTGATCTTTCAGCATTGACACCGATAATCTGGCTCCAGGTTTTTATTATTAAGACCAAGGTGCCTGGGCTCCAACGGCTACCGGAGTTAGTCCCTCACCACTGGCCAGCTCTGCCTTCAGAGAGCTCTGTGCTTTCACTTCCCACTGGTCACACATGCTGTTTTCTCACATTCCCCCGTGTCCGCCTTTCAGATGGCTGAGTCTTTGACTCATTTTCCCTGTGGGTTGTGGGCTTTCCCTGGGTCACCTCCTCAAGCTGCTGACACTGGATCAGCAGCAGCTGTCCTCAGCCAGGGAGTGCACCACCTGTGTTTTCCACCCAGATGTGCTACACAGCAGCAGTCAGCTGTAGCATGAACCGATTAAAGACCACGCCTGGCCATTTCCAATGTGGCCTTGAACTCACAGAGATCCAGAGGGATTTCTGTCTCTGGAATGCTAGGATTAAAGGAGTGTGCTACCACTGCCTATCCTCATGTTTAATATTGTGGCTGTCTTGTTCTCTGACCCCAGATAAGTTTATTAGCATACACAATATTTTGGGGAACACAATACCACCACAGTCAGCCTTACATTTCACTGTCATCATCAGCAGATTTGGTGAGACAACTTGGAATTCTTAAAGGGGGGAATTAGTTTAAAAAAAAAAAAAAGAGTTTTTTCCCCACATTAAAAAATGGGAAACACTATTACAATGGAGGGAGGGAGGGAGTTAGGTCTCTGCATGATTCCACAATGGATGATTTAAAAATAGAACAATTAAATGAGGAGACATTAACTCAGCTGGAATTTATGTAATGTCAATTATAAACATTATCAGTTTGGTAATTGTTTAAAAGTTGGTTGATATGAGTGCCAAGAAAGTACAAGCCTTTGAAAAGGTTACTAAAGAAAATAACACAATTTTGACTGACTAGTTACAAGCCTTAGAAAAACTTACTCAAACAGGTAATAGAGTTATTCAGAAGAAGACAAAAGGAATTTTAAAGGAGAACCAACCTCACCATTACATTATAAAATTAGAAAGGAACAGCCCAAGGTTATTAAAAAAAAAAAAAAAAAAAAAAACCTTAATTTATCCAGTCACCTTACAGGAACAACTGCCAAATGACAGCTTTCCCCAAAGCTATGTAAGAGTTGACTGGATTTCTGTGGAAATGTTAAGATTTAAGGAGATTTAAGGAAGTGATGTCTCATGTGGTCTATATTCACCTTTTGTGAGGTAGATGTTAAATTCACGGTCAACTAGTAATAGAATTGTTCCACAAGACTGGAAAGATTTGGTTACAGCAGTATTGGAACCTGGTCTTCAATTACAGTGGAGGACCTGGTGGAAAGATAAGGCTAAGACCACTAAACAACAAAGTGGGGCTAGAGGTAAGGAAATTTCCCAAGACCAACTTCTTGGAAAGGGCGATTATGCTGATGTACAAAGACAGTCTATATATGATGACCACACCTTGGCTCTATACCATGCAGCAGCTTTGAATGTTATAGAACAATCCTTTTCTATACTATGAATATGTATTACTCTCATTGGTTAATAATAAAAAGCTGACAGGCTGGTAGCTGGGCAGGAAGTATAGGCTGGACAGCCAGACATAGAGGACTCTGGGAAGGAGAGCAGAGTCAGAGGAGATGCCAGACAGCCACCGAACAAGCAAAAATTAGGTAACAAGCCATGAGCCATGTGGCAAAACATAAATAGAAATATGGGTTAAATTAACTGTAAGAGTTGGCTAGTAAGAAGCTTGAGCTATCAGTCGAGCATTTATAACTCATACTCAGCCTCTGAGTCAGTTATTTGGGACCAGGCAGTCAGGACAAGAAGTGTCCATTTACAATGAATATTTTGCCTGCCATGTGTGTCTGGTGCCTGAGGAGGTCAAAAGAAGGCACTTACTGGATGCCCTGGAACTGGAGTTATAGACAGTTGTGAACTACCATATGGATGCTGGGAACCAAACCCAGGTACTCTGTAAGAGCAACAAGTGCTCTTAACTATTAAAACATCTCTCCAGCCCCCAGGTACTCCTTCTTTAAAAAATGTATTAATTTATTTGTGGGATGAGTGGATGTGTGACATGGTGCACATGTGGAGGCCAGAGTTCAACTTGCAAAGATTGGTTCTTTCCTTCCACCACATGGATTCCACATAGGTTCCAAGAATCAAGCTTGGCAGAAAGTTCCTTTACCCATCAACAGCCCACCTCCATTTGTAAACATGGAAAACTGAGAAACTAACAGCTCCTGTGGAAGAACAGGAAATGCTTTTAATCTACTAAGCCATCTCTCCAGGCCTGCATTCCAAGTTTTTAAAATTACTTTTTTCTTTCTTTTTTTGAAACAGGGTCTCACTCTATAGGCTTGAAACTCTGATCAGGCTGGCCTCAAACTGACATTCCTCCTGCCTCTGCCTCCTGATGGCTGGATTACAACAAGCATGACCTACCACTCCTAGCTCTAGACTCAGTAATATATAATAAAAAGAACAGAGTAGGGCTGGAGATGTAGCTCACTGGCAGAACACAACATTAGTGCATGTAAGGAATCCCCAGTATAGAAAAGAACAACAATAATAATCCTCAAGAGTCTCTTGTTGCCATAAAATTATTAGTAAGGAAAAATAATGATATCTGAGTCCTCATTGCTAATGTGAGACAAATTTTTTAACAGATAACGGTTTCCCCTAAAACAACCTGCCTATCTTTCAAAATCCCTCCGTGTAGCAATTTTCCCAGCACTTATATACTTGAAAATAACAGACAAGTCATGGAAATGGAGAGATGGCTCACTGGCTAAGAGTACTTCCTATTCTTTCAGAGGACCCAAGTTTGGTTTCCAACACTCACGTCAAGTATCTCACAACCATCTAACTCCAGCTCTAAGCCATCCAATGTCCCCTCTGGCCTGTACAGACACTCACATATGTGGCATACACACACACACACACACACACACACACACACACACACACACACACA
>CABHPR010129843.1:0-18285 GCA_902168415.1 Peromyscus melanophrys | reverse complement strand
TTTTGCCCCTGAGACAGAAGGAGAAAAGTCTTCAAAGTCTGTGGTCATGACTTCTGTGGGGTCACAACCACCCCATGGGTAAGCAGGGGCTGTAGGCTTGCCATGACTCCTGGGTGAAGTCCTTGGCTTTTTTTTTTTCCTCCTCCACCACTGGTCCTTGGGTTAGTTTTCCCCAAGCCATCCATCACTGGCTCTCTCTCCCCTGCCCTGCCCTCTCAGCCAGGCCTGGGCAGAGTCTGGCCCTACCGCTGAACTTGCTGGGGTCTCACAGACAGAAGCAGGCTCATGCCACTGCTTCTCCAGACCCAGAGGGAGGCGGCATGGATGCTCTTGGGCTTTCTAGGATCGGCTCAGAGTCGTCCGGTCCATGTCTGCGGCAGCTTCCTGGCCAGCGGCCAGGCTTTTGTTTACTGCTCTCAGAGCAGACATTCTCCTTCCTCCCGCCCGGGCCATTTTCTGAAGACATTAAGCTCTTGGCTCACTGTCCTCGCCTCCTGCTTCCGGCTGCGCTGCCTGGCACAACCACGTCCGGTCAAGTGGCCGAGCCAGCTCTGAGTTCCTCTGTCCTCCGAGCACAGCAGGCCACAGCAAGGCCAGCATTGGGTCCTCTGGCCAGGGCTCCTCCCTTTGTGCTGCTTTCCTCTTGTGAGTTATTAAGGTGGGTGCACTCCCCAAGGCTCTGAAGGCAGGGTGGGCAGTGTCAAGCTTGAATAACGCCTTTGGTGTGTGCCTCCCAACTTGTTGGAGTGACAGCAGCTGCCTGGGTTTGCCCTCCACGATGTCAATCCCAGCCGCCTTCCTCTGGAATTGAACTTGCCTCCTGGCATCCCTGGCGGGCTGATGGAAGTCAGCAGGCAGCTGGCAGAAGCTCCCAGTCACTAGCTGTTGTCTTCTCTCCGAAGCGTGTTGACCAGAGTTGTCCTCCATCTATCCCTAAGGCACCAGTTACGTTAGAAACTGCAAACACCACCTCTTTGCATGGCACTCTCCAAAGAAAGGCTGCAAAGCCACCAGGCTCAGGATGGTGACCCATCCCTCCTGTTCACCCCACCCTGCACCCACATCCCATTGCTCCCTAGAAAGTTACCTGGAGGCACCCAGGCGCGGCTGACGGCCTGCGCAAGTCTGAGTCAATAGCCACACCTGAGGCCTCGAGTCCTCTGGAAAGCAGCTTTCGGGTAGCTCCCTCGCAGCACCTCCATTCACAGCTGTTCCTCTGGTGACTCAGTCAGGATGCAGGGCCAGATGGTCAGCTTCTTGACTGTTTCAGGAAAGCTCCCACCCACAAGGGGCCTCACACGGCTACTTCCATTCTGGGGCTCCAGCCTTTTGTTAAGGGCCTTTACCAGCTATCTTGGAGAAGGGGAAAAACATTGTTTCCTTTGTAGTCAAGAACAGGTGGATAAGTGAGACTTTCAGTTGCAGTGTGGTACATACTACACGTTAGTCTCTGCCTCCTGCCTCTGTCTCTGCCTTGTCTCTGTATCTGTGTGTATCCTTTCTCCCCCTCTCCCTCTCTCTCTTTTCCTCTGTGTCAATTGCTAACCCTCGTATTTTTTGAGACAGGATTTTTTAATGAACCTGGGGCTCACAATTCAGCTAGGCTGGTTGGCCAGCCTGCCAGCCCCAAGGATCTATCTGTCTTTGCTTCCCTAGTGCTGGGATTACTGACAGCACAACTGCACCTGACTTTTATGTGGGTGCTGGGGGTTCATACTTCTGTGACGTCACTTAGTGAGCCATCTCCCTAAGCCCCTTCGTGTTGTTTTCTAGATGATAAGAACACCTCATTTTTATTTGTACAATACCACCTTGTACATGGAGGAAGCTAAGAAGAGCCATCTATATGGGATTCAAAACTAGTGGCCAGTGAGGGACAGAGCATGTTGCTTTGAACCTTGGGGACATTGATGATACAGAGACTGAGGGAGAGACACCCAGGCTCGTGCGTCTTTGGGCAGAAAGTTGTATTACGAAGTTCTCAGGCTCTGTGATCAGCAGGCAGAGGAGTGAGGCTTCTCAGCCTGTCTGTGTGTCAAGGTGAAGCCCTCAAAAATCAGGCTGCAGCGCCTCGTAATCTGCCTCGTTTCTCTGTGCTCTCTTCCCCCCACCCCCAACAGTGCTGGGGTTTAGCTCAGGGCCTCATAAAAGCTAGACAAGCACTCCACCACTGAGCCATCTGCCCGGCTCTCTTCTGACTTTTTATTTCCAGATGGAGCCTCGCTGTGTCGCCCAGACTGATCTTGAACTCGTGATCCTCCTGCCTCAGCCTCCAGAGTAGCTGGGGTTTCTTTCCTTTTTATCACTCGCAAAAGCCTAACTGATAAAGACTGAAATAAGGTAAGCAGAGGCAAGGTTGAAGAAGGTTCTTTTGTGTGGCAGCGGGCACAGTAGGACCTTTCTTCTACATGAACCATCTCCCCAGGAATGAAACTCGGTCTCTGACAGACATCCTCCTTGATCACCCGTCTACATTAGGTAGAGGTCTTCCGTAGAAGTCATTGATTTTATGATAAGTGACAAGCTTTCAAATAATCCTGTAAAGGAACCCTGAAGGCCCTTCACAGATTCACTAAATGACATGCTCCGTGACAGGTGAGAGAATCAAACAGCAGCGGGGAGCATGTGGGAGGCTTAGCAGGAGCTGGAAGTGAAGAATCCCTAAATCTCGAGCCTAGGAGTCCCCCCACCTCATCACTGCATACGGATCCCCAGCCCTCCTTCAGCTACGAGCAGACGAATTGCTGAGAACAGCTCTGCTTCCTGTTCTCCTGGTCCTGCCACGGATTCCCCCCACAGCAATGCTGCTGCCCTTCTGAGAAGCTGTAGCACGCACGCACGCACGCACGCCCCTTCCAGCAGCCTTGCAGCTTGCTGAGGCCAACAGGATATGGAGGAGAACGTGAGGTGAACTAACAGCAGCTTCAGTGTACCCATGAATCCAACTCCCTTCTTCCATGTGCTCCACGCTGGGACCCTGCTCCCCTCTTCACTGCTTTCAGCAGCGGGGCCAACAGGACAGGTGTGACAGTTGACTGTGTCCCGAGGACTATCCTAATTCATCCCAGCTCCTACCCTGATCATGCCTCTGGCCAGCACTGCTGTCTCCATGACTACCTGTAGCCACCTGTCATGCTCTCCATCCTTGCTCTCTCTACTTCCACCAGGGTCATTGTTGCTCCTGTCCTAGGGATGAGCTTCCGCCTTCAGGGCTGTGCTCTGTGGCCTTCTGTCTGGGCCAGCATACTATAGAGCTGGGCTTACTTTCTCCACTCCCAGCTGCTGGACTAACTTCCTCATGCGCACACCCTCCCTCCATAGAAGTCTCCTTCTGGTCTCACCTTCCCAGTTGCTTAATGGAATCACCTCCCACGTGGCTTACTAGTATGATTGCGGGTAACACGGAGATGGCTCTTTCGGAATAAAACCTCATAACTCATTAACAGTGGAACCTCCAGCCACCGCCTCTGTTTCACAGACTCCTTTCCTGTTGGACATCTGTCACTTGCTAATGTCCTGGATGTTTGCCTGGCTATCGGTCGTGTCTCTTTCCTATCAGAATTTGACCTGAGTGGTTGGGCAAACTTTGTTCCCTTCTGTTTCTTCACATAGTGGGGGCTCATTGAAGACTTTGTTAGCTTCTACAAAAAACTTGGGCATTTCTTTTCCATCGGGTGTCATGGGTGAATAGTCTTGGGGTTGGGGAGTCCCATGCCCTCTGGAGTACAGAATCCTGGGAAGGCACACCGGACATAAGACCTACTTTTCCTCCCAGCCTTTAGCTATTCTGTTGGTGGGGATTTGCTCTTCCATAGAGCCAACCCCTCTGTTAGAGGATTCAGTGAACTCAGTTCATGACGTTTTTTATCTATGATGACTTAATCCCGCTCAGTCCTTAGACTTTGCATCCAAGCAGGCAGGCGGGCAGCTCGCTTGCTGAGGGAGGGAGGTGCTTCCCTGGACATCCTGTTGTTCTTTTGGGCCTCAGTGATGGGGAGGGGTATGCTGGGGCCCAGGGAAGGGCTTCACGGCCTGACTGGGAGGTCTTCTGTGTTCGGGCTATTGTGCATTCCTCACAGCTTGATTGCTGCCAGCAGTCAGTTTGGCTGGGGGCATGGGGTGGGGGAGGTGATTCGTGTGCGAGTGTGTGTGTGTGTGTGTGTGTGTGTGTGTGTGTGTGTGTCACAGGAAGGGCATGTCTGAGGATGAAGCCCAGGCTGTGTGTAGACACATGGGATCTCTCAACTCCTCCATCCATCTCAGGCTACACTCTGGACTTCCATATGAAGCCCATCACGTGTCCTCACTAATCTCCTTTTCAGAGGAGTCTGAAAAGGCCAAAGGACGGCATACAGGCCGTGGACATGTGACAGACACATTCCTCAGGGCAGGCTGGTATGTGGTAAGCAGGAGGCCTCCTTTCCCCACACTCCTCTCATGGGGAGTTTAGGTTATAATTAACCCTTTCGTGGATATACAGGTAAATACAGGAAGAAAACAGCCCTTTCGTTTTACTTCCAGCAAGGCTAGAATTTGATTCTGTTGAACATAGGTCACTCCTCATATCAGAGATGTTTGCCTGGCTAGCTTTGTTGTCTCTTGCCTATCAGAATTTGACCTGACTGGTTGGGGAAGCTATGTTCACTCTTGTTTCATGCACACAGTAGGCACCCACTGAATACTCTGCTAGCCTCATGCAGTGGAAGAGTTGAGCATTACTTTTGTGTGACCGTCTACAGTCTTCGGTCTTCAGGCTGGAGGCTTCAGTTCAGTTTGAGTCCCGTGCCCTCTGCTACACAGACAACTATTTCCACGTGCTGGAACTGACTCTGTTGTTTACATTTTAGACTCATCTGTTCTTAGGCATATGAAGTCAGCCTGCCTTTGCTGCAGATTACTGTATTACTGCATTTTATCGTTTGAGCTTGGGTTTGTTGTTTATTCTTTGTTGCTGTTTTAAACCGACTTCTATTCTGTATCTCAGGCTAGCTTGGAACTTACTACATAGCTTCACCTTCTGGTGATCCTCCTGTCTCAGCCTTCCAAGAGCTGGGGTTTCCAGTACAAACCATTACTGGCTTTCCCTTGGTTTTACAGAGAACGGGATCCCTGTAGTTCAAAATAAATGGTTACTTAAGATAACCCAAGGGGATCATGACATGGTCCAAATCATGACCCCAACACCTGAGAACATCACTGTGACTTGATACTACTTCCTTAGGTCACAGAAGCATTTCCTGTGTAGACCTCAGAGGAGGGCTAATTGTGGGAGATGGTTTACAGCCACCACAGCAAATCTTCCATTACCGAACTATAAGCTGAGTTTCAACCTGGGACATAGTCTGATGGTTGCTCGGGTGACAGAGTGACCGCACACATCCCTTGGCCGAATCTTTTGTGCCCTTCAAGTATGAAGCCACCATGACTCCCTCAAAAATCAGGAGATAAAACAAGCCCACCCAAGTATTCCTGCAGCGTGAATCCTGCACACACCTTCCCCAAGCACTGTGAGGGTGGGGGGCTGGGGGGATGGGGAATGAGAAAAACAAAAAAATAGAAAGAACTAGACCTAAAAAGAGGAAAGTGGGGCTGGAGCAGTGCCCCCCCCCCCCCCCCCCCCGACCCTCACTACACCCTCAACCCTCCGTATCATGCATCCCTAGGGGAGAGGCCACAGTTAAGCCTAAGACAGTTCATAGAGAGAGGTAAGGTGTCTGAGCGGATGGGGATTTCAGAGTGAGCTACACACATGCATGCCTGAGAGCCACAGAAAGCGAGTGTCTGTGCAGAATCCAGGCAGCCTGCAGGCAGTCCCGAAGAAAACACTTTAATTAATATGTAAAACAGCAGTGGGAAGAAAAGCCAGGTTAATTTCCAAACCACATCAGTAAGGGCACATTCGGGTTAGGAAACCTTGGAGACTTAGAGGCAGGCCGTCTTGTTTGAAGCCACAGAGGTGCTTTTGTGTGAGAGCGGCTTCCCAAAGGCCCTTTGATCTGCCCCCCACAGTGCATTCCTTTCTCTGTGCTTAAAGACATCCCGTTGACCGGCAGGCTGTTGTCTTTCATTCGCAATGTGCCCTCTGTTTTGTTGGGGACGTAGGAGCCGGGGCAGCTTCTCTTCTCATTTCTTGCTGCTTGCCCCATCTCTAGGCCTGTCATCTTTGGCCTGGGTGACCAGGGGCTCCTCCTCCTTTTGGCTCCCTGCAAAACTCTTCTGCGCACGTCTACGCTAAGCCTTCAGCTTACCTATTGGGCTAAGTTCCAGAAATGACGTGAGCTGAGGGCATGGGATGCATACAGTGCCCAGGGTCAACATCTGCCTGAGATCCTGGAGTGTTCAAGTTCAGGTGGAGGACCCCGAGGGACAACGCTTTCTTCCCTTGGCCAGATCACCTACCTCTGCACTGTACTGGCAGTGAGCACCATGAAAACACTCCTACAACTTCCTGTGTGAGTTTCCTGGCTCCTGGGTGCAGCGTGTGTGTCTGAGATCCTGAAATTCAGAATAGCCTGTGCCTACCTCACCCCCTTAATTGCCAGGAAAGCCCCAACCTATCCACTCACCACCCTTAAGGGCCTAAGACGGGCAGGAATCTACCCTGGGTCACACACTCCTTGGAGAATCAAACTTCCTAGGGAATTTCTGTGGGGGAGCATTAGCCTAGCGTGTTCAAGGCCTTGTGTTCGATCCCCAGCACAGCAAAACATTTGACAAATATGCAAGTTTCTTCATTCTTCTTCAGAGGTTTCTACCCAGGAGCTGTCTGTACCATTAGTTCCATTTTCTCTGGCCTCTTGTCTGCCACTGGTTCTGGTCTAGGGAGTCGCTGTGAGCTCCCAGTCACTAGCTGCTGTCCTCTCTATCGTGTTGGCCAGAGTTGTCCCCCATCTATCCCGAAGGCACCAGTTACATCAGAAAGTGCAAACACTGGCGTGGAGATCAGATCGAGCTGAGCTCTGCATCTCTTGCTGCCTCCAGTGCGCCTGCCAAACCCTCTCCATCCATTTCCGTGAGCGCAGAGGCTCTGCATGGGAAAATGAAGCACACATTCCAGGACCATCCATCAAAGCAGCTCCCATCAGATACTTGCATCCTTGTGGCTGGAGACGTGCGGGCGGCCTGGCTGCCAGCATTCCTGCTGAGGAGGTACATTAGGGCTGGCTTTCCCCATCTGCCCTGGTCGATGGTCCCTGTCCAAGCTTCGCATTCGCCCCAATCTCCAGGATGATGTGAGAGTAAAACTCACTTCCTCTGGTTGCATTTATCTTCTAGTACAGATGGCAGAAAGGAAGCTGCCTGGGAGAACAAAGGAGACTAACCAGAGGGGAGGGAAGGGGAGAGTAGCAGGGTATGGGGGCGGGAATGCTCAAAGACCATCATATACTCACACACAAAAAGGGGTTACGTAATTCCAGTCCAATAAAATATAAAAGTTGACAAACAAAACAGAACATTTTTTTGTCTCTTAGCTGATCATTGCAGCTCCAGGGTTCTCCCTTCCAGGACCCCTCCAAACTCCATTCGTGAGCATTCCTGCTGAAGCTTATCCAGGGGCCTTAGGGTGAGTGTGTCTGTGGAGGGAGTCCTCTACCTTCAGCATCCTTTGTTGCAGGAGCTTGCAAGCACAGCAACCTGGAGGGTGCTGGCCACCACAGCTTTTGTTCACTGGACATGTATTCGTGCTGAGGGAGAGTGTTTAAATTTTTTTATGGAAAGCTCCATAAAGCCGGTGAAGTCAATGCTGAGTTTTACAGGCCAGGAAACCAAAGCTCCACAGGATGAAGGTTTCCTCAGGGGGCCACATGGTGGATACATGATGTCGCCTGGGAATGGGGGTGTCCAGCTTGCCTGCATCTCCACATCCCACTCATTGTTTACTCAGACCTGGTCTGGATTTCTCCACCACGAACCGCCGTGAACACGAGGTTGTGGATGTTTTTCTAAAGTGGATTACTTATAAGTTCTCTCCCTCCAACACCCAGTGAGGTTTTGGCAGCTAGAGAAGACTCATTCCCTAGCTGTTACCATGGGTGATTTTCCCAAACTACTGCTCTGAGCCTGGGGCCATCATCCAGTTCACAGCCTCTGTTAGCACAGAGGAAGCCTCAGGTAACCCTGCCTGATGCACCTCTGATTTTGGCACTAAATTCCTGCTGGAATTTGAGTAAGGGAGATGGGACCGTCCTTCTCATTTTCCTTGGGAGCAGCAGGCAATCAGCTGAGCTTCAGAAGCAGGCCCCTTGGTTCCCATCTGCCCTGTCCTGCTTTCTGAATCTGAGATGGGCCACTGGAGAGTCCTGCTGCTTTGGCAAGCAGGTAGCTTAGCCTGAAGATTGAAACTGTGCTTCAAGTCTCAGGGTGTGAGTCCCTGTGGTCTGAGGGGAAACCTGTCCATACCACTTCCTGTCTTAGCAGATACTCAGGATGTGATTTACACGTTAAGGGTATACAAACTCAGCACGTTTGTGGTTTTGCTGGCCTTGTGTGAGCTCTCTGCCTTAACAGCTTGCCACCTGCCTCTTGCCTACGACCAAGTGAGTCAGCCTGACGAACCAAGGAACCACTGCTCTGACTTGAGCCCTTCAATCAACCCAGACTCGAGAATGAGAGCCACAACAAACTCAGATCTCCTTTCTGCTTGGGGACAGCTAGAGCTTCAACCCTGGGGACCAAGTTTGGGTGTGTGAACAATGCCAGCTGCATCTGGACGAAGGAGGCACAGCCTGCCCTGTCCAGCCCAGTTCTGACTTACTGCCCTTTCTTCTCTCAATGATTAGGTGAGCCTTACCTGGGAGGAGCCCAGAGGAATACCTGGGTGAGGACTAAAGGAACATTTGGGGACAGAGGACGCCCCATGGATTGTGCCTGTTAATGGGCATTGTGCAAAGTGAGACCCACATACTCTCTCTCCTTAGAGTGAAAATCCACCTGCAGTGATGGGCATGGAGGACATGAGGGTCTGTGCTCACTGGGATTGACCATAGATCACCAGCACATGACTGCTTTCCAAGGTCAGGTTCATGTGCATTCCTATTTTGCCTGCATGTATGTCTGTGTGAAGGTGTTAGATCCCTTGAGACTGGAGTTACAGTTGTGAGCTGCCATGTCGGTGCTGGGAATTGAGCCTAGGTCCTCTGGAAGAGCAGCCAGTGCTCTTACCCACTGAGCCATCTCTCCAGCCCCGCCGCCCTCTCTCTTGAGACAGGGACTCTCTTCTGGAATTCACTATGTAAACCAAGTTGAGCTCAAACTCACAGAGATCCACTTGCCTCTGCCTCCCCAGTGCTGGGATTAAAGGCATGCACCACCACACCCACCTTCTTTTTTTTTTTTTTGTAATAAGGTGGATTAAATTTTTTTCTGATAAACATGTGACTTCACTTTTTGTACCACCCGCAAAATGACTTGGGTGCATTCAGACCCAGTTGGAGGAATGAGGATTGCCATCCAGCATTCTGTTGTTTAGAACTACAGAGCAGGGAGTATGGCTTTGTTGGTAAAGAGCCTGACATACAAGAAGTACCCCAGTTTATCTCTAGCACCCATGTGTAAAAGCTGGGCACAGTAGCGTGTGTCTATAGTCCCAGCACAAGGCAAATGTAGACGGATGGATCCCTGGGACACACTGCCCAGCTAGTCTTGTCAAATTAGTGGGCTCCAGGGTCACTGAGGCTCTGTCTCAAAAATAAGGTGTGTGAGTTGGCAAGAGAGTTCAGTGCTGCCCAGCATAATGGCCTGAGTTCAAGCCTTCAGGCCTCTGTGGTGGAAGGAGAGAATCGACTACAATCCTGACTATCACACACACCTCCCTCCCCCACACAAAATAAGTAAATAGATGTGATAAGAAGAGTCTTAAAAATATGATGGGAGGTGACTGAGGAAGACTCCCAACCTCAGTGTCAGGCCTCGACACTCACATGTACACACATGTGTGCATACAGGTGCACATCCACATGCCGCAAAACACACAGAATTCCCACCAATAAAAAGCAAAATGAAGTAGACACAGAATCACTTTTCCCGGTCAAATAAGAACTGCAAGGACCGGAGTGGAACTGGTAGGTAGGTCTCCCCCAAGACCACACAATCACACAGTCCAGAGTTCCTGTGTTCATTGCTCAGGCCTGAGAGAGGCTGAGAGGTGTGAGTCCTCTGGTGAGTTCCAGAGGATTCCATCCATTCACCGCCTTGGCTGGGTCCAATCAAGCAGCGTCTGTGACCTACTCTGACAGGAATTCGGGATGTGCAAAGGGGTGATTTTTCTTTTCCACTATCTTATCAGCCGGACGACTCGTCCATGTGGCATCTGCTTGGTTTTGCAGGCTTCAGCTATTCTCGGATCCGGAAAAAAAAAAAAAAACTTTCTGCTGTGGAAAAATCAATGCACTTGTCTCTGACATAGATCTACCATGTTGCAGGACCAGATGCCCAAGTGATAACCTGGAGTGATCACCGTGATCCTATCTCTGTTTGATAAAGAGACTTGAAGTTAAATAAAATTATCCAGCTTATGTAGGCCATTGTTTTCATAACAAACTTGATGATTTCAGAAGCAGAAGGAAAGCCACTAGAATGGCTTAGAATGACTTCCTGGTGTTTTTGAATCCAGGGTTCTGTTTGTAGTTTCAACAGTAAAACCTTTGAATTTGGCTCTGTTTGGAGCTCTGCAAATTAGTGTGAGTTGGTTTTTTGTTGTTTTTTTTTTTCTTTTTCTTTTCTCCTGGTTTTATCTGAGATTCTGTTTGGTCTGGGTCCTGGTGCCCATGTGTGCTTGTGAACAAGATCTGCTTCTATCGGAGCCTGTCAATAACAGGAAAAGCTGGGCTGGCCGGCTGCCCTGTACCCCCTTCCATCTGCCTTGCCCTGGGGCAAAGAGCTGCTGCAGGCTCCAGCCTTGGGGGCCAGAAAGAGCTCTTAGGACAGTCAGCCAAGGGGTGGCCACTGATGGCACACACCAAGGAGTCTGACGTCCATGTCCTGCCCTCACACACCCGCTGAAGGGACCAGAGGGAGCCCCCTATTTCACATGCTTGTGTCTCTGTTGGGAAGGGAAGGATGGCCCCTGAGTCTGCGGCGAGAACTTTGCCCCACTTTTACCCTTGAGGAAAGACTGGGATTTGGGAATCTTGTCCTGTGAGAGTTGAAGGTGTGCTGAAGGCTTTCTGGTTCCCCAACTGTAACCTCTAAACATCCAGATATTCGAGACATGGGAACTGTAAACTTCAGCGTTTTAATAGTATAAACGTCAGCGTGAATGTGTTGTATAATTATAAAAATCCCACGTAAGTATAAATATTTTAATACGGCAGCAGACAGCAGCTCCCTTCATCTGAATGCAGGCTTATTACAGGGTCAGCAGCTCCCGCCTCCTCACACACAGTCATTACACAGCCTGCCATTTTCGTAAGTAGTCTCTCTCACCCTCCATACTGCTGGCTTTTCCTGGACTGCAACACACTGTGGAGCCGCTCTCTTGTTTTTCTCTTCACCAGAAGTGAGCTGATGTGGGGATGGGTTAGGTGATCCTCGGGACTGTTTCACGAGCCCCCCCATTCCAGGCCCACGGTGTAGATGAGCCGTGCTGGGAGGAGTATTCCTTGGTTTTCTGTTACTGGGCTAGAATTCAGAGACAGAAGCAAACTGAGAGGGAAAAGGGCTGATTTCAGCTCACAGTTCAAGGCACAGTCCATCATGGCGAGGAGGTCAAGGCAGGGATGCTTGAGGCAGCTGATTGCACTGTATCCACAACCAGGAACCAGAGAAATGAGCTCCGGCTGCCTGCCACTCGACTCCCACTGCCCAGGGAATGGTCCCGCCCCCGATTAAGCTGGGTCTTCTCACGTCAGTAGATACAACAAAGGGAATCTTTCACAGGTGTGCTCAGAGACCCATCCACAGATGACTGTAGATTTTGCCAAGCGAGGGGACACTCACCCTCATACACTGCCACCCAGCCAGTAAGCTAAATCTTGAAGGTCAGTTTGGAGCCCATCACAGCGTATGACCCACGCAGGCCATGAAGTTGGCGTGACTCTCTGCTTGCCTTGGCCTCGCCCTCAATGATCTGAGCAGGCAGCGGAAGCACGCCGTCAGAGGGGGGACATGGATTGAGCGAACCAGCTAGTGACAGCAGCTGCCTGACTCATTTTCAGTGAGGCTCCCTCAGTGTGGTTCTTATGTGAATCTTTTCTTTTTGGAGGGAGGGGAGGCTTTTTAAAAATGGAGTTTGAGTAGGAATTCAAGACCTTGCACGTTCAAGGTGAGCATTCCGCCAGTATGCCACGCACCCTAGTCTCCTCTTACTTGCTTTTCAACAACAACTGGAATTCAACAACAAATATGTCTTCCCTCCCTCCCTCCTTCCCTTCCTCTTTACCTCCCTCCCTCCCTTTCTTCATTATTGGTATTTTGTGTATACACTCCTAAGCTTATCCACAGCATTTCACTGTCCTTAGCTGTGTCTTAATATGTCACCACAGTGACTCTTACAGCGAACAGAACAATCCCTTTGAACCCTGAGACAGGTGAATGACCTTTTGAAACACACACACACACACACACACACACACACACACACACACACACACACTGTGGTGCATTGCAGCCAGGTACACCAAATGATTGACAGTTGAATAAAAAGTAGTTTTCTCAATTGAGGTCCAGCTGCCAGCCAAGGCTGGCAGCTGGGAAATTCTTGCACATTCTCCTAAGTGTCTGTCATCGATAATATCAAGGCTGTGCGTATGGGTAAGTAGTCACTGCTGTGATATTTAAAGAGCCTTGTTCTTTTATTTTATTTTTTCCTTCCTGGAATAGAGAACCAAGAGAACAGAGTTTTACAGACTGAAAACGAGAAGCAAACAGAACAGTGCCTCATTCTTCAGAGTAAACAGAGCAAAGGCCAGCGGTGGCAGATGCAGCCAAGAGCTGGCTCTGTGCAGACAAAGAGGAGATTATGAAAACAAAACTCTCTATCCATTGAAATCATTGTCTTTAATTACCGACCCAGGAGCCTCGTTTAATTCTTCCCGTTTGCACAAATGTTTGGAGCAAATGATGGTGAGAAGCACAGGTCGGAAAACAAGATTGTTCCGTGGACCGGGTGGGGAAGAGCTGGGGGTGACACAGTTTGTCCTCCCCTTCTTTTGGCTGGCTTGGACTGCTACTTCTTCAGAGTCCTGTAGAGACCCCTCCTCACTGCCCCACTCCCACACCAATTCTCATTCAGCTCTTCCGTGGTTCTGAAAATCTACACAGTGTCTTATCGCCACCGCAGCACAGGGCACCAACTCCAGCGCCCTCTTTGACACTGACACTGGGGACAGGAAGTGGGCTCTGCCCAGGACTCAAGTTTGGGAGATCAAATAGCAAAAGGGAACATGCCTCTGCTGTGTTCTGATCTCTGTAGTTCCGGACACACCATGGCGCAGGAAGTTCCCCCTGGGGCAGGGTGTTCTGTCTGCCTCCTTTCCTCCCACAGCCTGAGCATGGTGAGTGAATGGCTAAATTGTGAATGACTGATGAACAGAGGTGGAAATGGGCCCAAGTGGTTGCACTTTGGTTTTAAAAGAGACAGCAAAGCTCCGTACTTTAGCCAGAGTGGAAGGAGAACAAGGTGAGCTGTGAGATGCCCCAAAGAGACACCCGCAGCCCTGTGCACACGTCGGTAGCCTTGCCTCGGGCTCACCGATGCCCGACAACCTTGGTGAGGTTACTCTGTACCTAACAGGCTATGAGCACCCTAACAGGAGCCCCTAAAGATGGAGTAGGGTCAGCAAGGCAGCTGTTTGTTTCCCATGAACTCCCTGGTCCTTCAGAACCCCGGGGCAAGTCTCTTTTCACGGGTTTTTAAACAGAACCCACTGCAGATTGTAAGGATGCCCAGTTAACATAGATGGCACCAAGTTCCTTTAACACTAACGATGAATTCTTGCTTTGGACGCCATCAGAAGTTCCTGCAAATGTAATACAAAGGACTGAGTAGCTTCTAAGAAAGGGTACTATCCCTCTCATTGGGTAAACATTCATTGAGAACTGTTCAGCATCCATCGGATGCTGTTTTGAAAGACTAGCTACCGTTTCCATGACTTGAGTGTCATCCCTGGCCGCGGCAGTTGACACTGGGATCTGTTTCCACTTCAGTGGTCATGGCCTGAGGTTGGGATCATGTGCATCAGAAACACATTTGGTGTAGAAAATGATTATTAACGTGTGTGGCACATGCAGTACTTTGTGAGTGTGCACACCCATTGATATATCATTTCTTTAAATACTTCTTTCCTTTCATCTCAATAAAATATTTGTCTAACAAAAATATATTTGACATGTTTAGGCTGTTGATTCCAGAGATTTCTCCCTGGGAAAAGAGACAAACAATTAAGATCTTTTCAGGCCCATAGTACTGTTTGAGGCCTTCTACAGCTGAAGCCCAACTCCTTAAACCGGGGGTCATGAACCTGCATGGGGTATGAATGGAAACATTGAGGTTGCAAAATTTTGACAAAGCAAAAAGCTTTGGACACACAACACCCAAAAGTTAATTCAGAATCAGCCATATAGCGCATCTGAGGTGATTCTCACGATACCTACACCTGTATCAACTTCACTACAGCCTTGGCTCTCAGCACACTGCAAGTGTACCTTCTGTGGTGCATGCCCTCACACCACACAGTACCAACGAATGCTCCCGAAATGCCTCGGTTCAGACTCACATCTAGTCCATGCTATGAATTTTAGTGCTTTGACTGCGTTTTCTGTCCTTAGAGAAACAGGACACTTTAATTATGGGAAACAAAGGATTTTTCTATTTTCCTACCGCCACATAAGCATCAGGTTACTATACCTTTGGAAAATATAGTATTAGAATGTTAGATCTTAAAAGTTGCTGCTCATGATGTTGACTTGAATTTCATGAAAAAATTGTTCAGTGCATTTTGGCTTGAAATTAGGACAGAATTTCTAATAACTTCTAAGTGGTCCCGACATATCCCACCCTTTCTGCACTACACAGTTATACCTCAGCACTGTCATTTATAAAATCAAAATATTCATCAACTCATAGTGGTGACCATTTAATCCCAGCACTCGGGAGACAGAGGCAGGGAGCTCTATGAGTTTGAGGCCATCTTGGTCTACATAGCAAATTCCAGGCCAGTCAGGGATACATAATGAGGTCATGTCAAATATTTAGCCAAGTTTTAATTCTTTATGTAAAAATGAACAAGCGTATCCATCTTATTAACATGCAAATGTGCTTTTCACTTTTAACGAATGGTAAAAATAAATGTACCAAAGACTTGTCTTAAAATTATGATTTGTTATCCACAAGTATCTGATGTGTATACCTGTTTTATACAGCTGTATACCCGAGGTCACACTGAAATTTATCAGGTGGAAAGTGGTCACCAGTGGAATGTCATAAATCCTGCTTCAGACGGCAATGCTTCCTATCTGTGCATATAGTGTGTGTAGCTGTGTGTGTAGGTCATGAAACCATAAACAAGAGCGTGAGAAGGGAAAAGGCGGTTGTACACAGGGAGAATGCAGGAAGGATGATCAGCAAAATAGAGTGTGTAAGAAAATGCCACAGGGACAACTGTACTGCGTGTGCTGATTGAAAAAGCCCCATTTCTAAAACAGAGCAAGAACCGTGTTTAAAAAAAAAATGGTATCGTTGTCCTTTCTGTAACCCAGGCCACATGCAGCAACAGGACAAGGAGCCTGCTCTGCTCCATCCGCCCACCCGGGAGAGAGTTTTATGGCTGTCCCCTCCCACTGAGCTGCCTTCACTCTCTCTGCTGGCCCGGAGCCCTTTTCCATTAATCAGCCCTGCTCTTCATCTGTTCCCTGGACCTGCAGTGGCCCAGAGGAATTCCAAGAATTCCTTTAAAGAAAGAACATGAGATTTCCTGGTAGGACTCACAAGTGGCCCAGAGGCCCTGCCTGCAACAATCAGCCAGGAGCTGTGGCTAGATTTAGGAGCTGTGTGCCCACTGACCTCACAGGACATTCTCCCGTCTTACCTGGGAGTTATAACTCAGTCTTTGCTTTTCAGAGGGTGTGTGTTAACTGGCATTATGACTTCCTAGGAAAAGGTTTGGTCTTCAAAGTAAAGTTAATTTTCTCTGGCAGTAAACATACACAAAACAGACGGAACATCAAAGTCTCCAAGTATTAGCCAATATCCACCTTGCCTCCATTTCTTCTCAAGAGTCAGTTTCTTCTGCTGTCCATTTAATTAGGTTGCAGGACAATCTGACAGCAGGGTGGTTTTCTGGATCCATCCCCCAGGTGGCCTCACTCAGGAGGTCCCCTGGAAAAGAAGTGGTGGCCTGGGTTCCTACTTGGCCAGCTTTGGTGTCTACATGCCTACAAACACATTCTTCTCTAGGACTCTGCCCCTGCCCTGGCTGGCTGCAGGCAATTGGAAGAGTCCAGAAGCTTAGACTTCCCTAGAGGGCAAAGGTATCTCTGACATTTGTGTGTGCCTGGAATGTGTGGGCTGTGAGCTGTGTGCTTCAACTCCCTCTGCCTTCCGTCCTGAGTGTCTGTTCTGGTAGGTCTTGCTGCAGAGGTGAAGGAATTTGCTGTGGCCCAGGTGGCAGGTGGGTGGTGGGTGTGGACCAGCCCTGTGGCACTGTCCTCTGACCTCAGTTCTGCTATAGCGGTTTGCTTTGTCCCACTCCTACAACCCTCACAGTGTTCCGGATTCCTTCTGCGTCCCTCACTCCCATCTGTTGCTCCCCTTAGACGTTTGGAGGTCTATCAGTCATTTATACCACGATTGTTGGGTTGAGATCTCTATTAAGACTCACGTATCACTCCCCCCACCCCATTCACTCATTCCTTTATTTGCGTGACTTCTCATTCAGTACATTTAAGGCAGCAAAGCAGAACTTTTCACTTCCAAAGATCCTGGGTGAATGTCCTCTGCTCTAGAAAGAACAAGCACTGCCTGTGTTGCTGTTCACAGAAGCTGTGCTACGCATGGAACTGTGTCTCCTCCATGTTCACGTGCTAAAATGAAGGACCCCCCAGTGCTGTATTTGGGAGCTAGGGTCTTGCCGGTCTAATTCAGTGTGATGGGGACCCTCACTGAAAGAGGGACATTTACACGTGTAGAGGTGCAGAGGGAAAACAGAAGGCAGGGAGGAAGTGGTGACAGAGAAGACAGAACACCAGACTCCCCAGCTTATACCTCAACGTCCCGTGAGCTATAAGAGAATTGACCCAATCCGTAGCACTTCCGGTGGCTTCTGAGGTGGCCCCAATAGCGCAATAAACCCAGCAATAAATAGCCTAGTACCCATGCGCTATCTGTCTTTAAAAGCAAAGTGCTTTGAACATGACATCTGAGTTAACCCTCCCCCACTTTAATGGGACCTGTAGATCTGGGGCCGGGGCCTGAACCTGCCCTGGGATAGGCATAGCAGCAGTGAGACACCAGGGCCTCCCGATTTTGCTGTCATGGCGTGTTACTTTCTCCCTGCCTGTCCCCACTATGAATTGTTCTTGTGTCTCAAATGTCAGCAGCAGCAGCAGCAGCAGCAGCACACCACAACTGTAAGTTCTCCAAGTCAGGGGGCTTAATGTTGAGGACTGTGGCTCTCAAGATCCCAGCCTCCCAAAGCCCAGGCTGTGCTGAATGGAGAAGGTGATCTCCCAGGCAAGCCACGGCCTCAGATCGGAAGCACATATGCTGTTGTTACTTCTGGCAGCGGATGAGTGTGATCTGAACAAAGCCAGCCTGGTGCTGTGTGCAGGCTGTTTATGAATAGATCACTGTTCACAGTGCGCGGCTGAGCGTGGCTTCAGCACCAGCCTGGCTCCTTGTCATGTGGGTCATGGGTAGTGACAGCAGATTGGTGGAGGGTGGGTCTGAGGGTTTCTATGAGAATGGGACATTTCAGCTCCTTCCTGTCCTCATCCTTCAGTAGGTAACTACGGGTCTTCCCATTTGGCAGGCCTTGCTGGGGACTTTGAGAAGCCAATTCTGTAGCTGTTGTACTATAGTGATGGATTCACATTCTAATCTTTGGTCTTTGCGAGTGAGTTTCCCTGAACTACTATTTCTTTTATTTGATATGCATTGCTTTTTCCAGAGACTTGTAGCATGAGTCTTAAAGAGTCTTATTAATAAAATCAAACTTGAGCCAGGTATTGGGGTGAACACTGGAAGGTCAGAGAGACAGAATAAGCCACAGCTATCTCACCTCTCTGGATCCTCAGCTGGTCTTGTTTCCTCAGACTGGATGCCCCGAGCCATCATCCAGAATGGGTCTC
>CABHPR010129842.1:0-28275 GCA_902168415.1 Peromyscus melanophrys | reverse complement strand
GGAGGAGGAGGAGGAGGAGGAGGAGGAGGAGGAAACTAGTTGGGGCTGGGGATATAGATCAGTGCTAGAGTTCTATAGCACGCACAAGTCCCTGATTCGAATCCTTAGCACCACACGAAATGAAATGTGGACACAGAATAGACTTGTGCATAAGTATTCCTAGCCGTGTTATTCATGCTTAATACTCCAGGAGGAAAATTACACTTCAAAAACCTTGTCCAGCTGGGAGTATAGCTCAGTGGTAGCTGGCATGTTTAGCAAGCATGAGGCCCAGAGTCCAATTCCCAACACACACCCGTGTACACATGCACTAAATCTTTCCCCCACTTTCCAACCTTGGCCTCAATAGAAATAATTTGAATGTTCATTAGAAAAGGATTAATCACCACATGAACATGTCTTCTCAAATGAATGTCACTGAGAAATAATCACAGAGCCGAGAATCCACATGGACAGACCTCAATCTTATTATACTGAGTACGAGAAGTCAGACAGAGAAGAGTATATACTGTATGTTTCCATTTTTATGAGGTTCGGGGCCAGGCAAAACTCTATCAGGGAGAAGAGGAATCGGGGATAACAGTGGCGTTGGGGATGGGAAGAAATGGTCTAGGGTGGGTATAGCATGAATCTTAAAGAGTCTTATTAATAAAATCAAACCTGAGGCCAGTTATTGGGGTGAACACTGGAAGGTCAGAGAGACAGAATAAGCTACAGCTATCTCACCTCGCCGGATCCTCAGCTGGTCTTCTTTCCTCAGACTGGAGGCCTCTGAGTCTTCATCCAGAATGGGTCTCAGCTGAACTGCTGCTAGAAGCCTGAAAGCTTAACCAGGCCAAAGGCTTCTCCAGGGCAAAGGCCTCTCCAGGGCAAATGCCTCTAGTTTCTGGTCCTCACGCTTTATATACCTTTCTGCTTTCTACCACCACTCCCTGGGATTAAAGGCTCGCTTTCTGGGATTAAAGGCGTGTGTCACCATGCCTGGCCATTTCCAATGTGGCCTTGAACTCACAGAGATCCAGAGGGATTTCTGTCTCTGGAATGCTAGGATTAAAGGCGTGTGCTACCACTGCCTAACTTCTGTTTAATATTGTGGCTGTCCTATTCTCTGACCCCAGATAAGTTTATTAGCATACACAATATTTTGGGGAACACAATACCACCACATTTCCTCTCTTTTTGTCTAAAATTAAAAAAGCTTATAACTAATACAAGAAATATTATATCCAGTAAGTATATAAAATATAAACAGTCAAGAATTACATTAACGATGTCTAGTCCATTAACATTTGACAGATTCAGATAAAAACTCCATTATATATATTAACAATGTCTAGTCCAGTAACATTTGATAAACTCAGACAAAAAATTTTCATTACTTATCTTATTTAAAACAAGTAGTTCCTTTTTAAAAGTAGATTCCATAATCTCCCTTTTTATCTTATCATATCCATATTCTCTCTTTTTTCTTTTCATAATAGATTCAGTAGTCTACCTTTTGTCATTTTTATATCTTCCCCCTTTTCTTTTTAGAGTAGATTCAGTGATCTACCTATTTATCCTATTATTTCTTTATCATTTTTCTCAGAGTAGATTCGATGATCTATCTCATATCTATATTCTCTTTTTCTTTTTGCTTTCTAGGGGTGAAGATATCTTTAGGGAATCTTGAAAAGAAAATTTTGGGGTTAATTGTCAAGTCCTGTATCATTTGTCCAGTCTCTGCATAATAGGGAAGTTCAGGGCTTGTCACAAGTCCTTGTTCAAGTAGTTGTCAGGCTGGATCATCTCAGCTAGTCATCTCAAAAGTCATAAACAGTTTGTAGTCCAAAGTTGATCTTTCCTTGGTGTGTTAATCAGCTTAATGGTTTTACCATAGTCCTTGTGGAATCATCATTGTGGAGTCCTGTCATCTTTTTGAAGATGGTGCCACTTGGTCTTTCTGGGGATGTCCCTGGAATGTCACAGCCTGGCCCACGGAGGTCTACTGAAAAAAAAAATCTCGGTCATTTTCAAATATCAGAAAGGCTTTGACTTTCAGGGCCTTTTCAATCAGTGTTGTCTTTTAGAAGGGATCACTTTACATTGATGTAATTATTTTAAAGTCAGCTTGATGGTTTTGCTCTCCCGCCAAGGAAAAAGCTACAGAGATGGTTACTGCAACACTACCCTCCATTCAGTTTGGAAGATGAATGGATAGAAAGAACGAAGCAGATGGTGGAGAAACCTACAGTTCCTAAGTACTGTGTGATCACCAATGTAGTTCTTATTTCTGACTGCCTATGTCCACAGCAGCAGGCATAAGAACTTCCACCCGAGAGCCTCTTGCCATGTGCCGGGAGCTCAGGCAATGTTACCTAACCTTCCTTGACTCTTCATCCGAAAGCAGAAGGAAGAACACTGTACTCACTAGCTTTATGCCAACCTGCCACAAACTAGACTCATTTGGGAAAAGGAAACCCCAAAGGAGGAAATGCCCCCACCAGATTGGCCTGTGGGCAAGTCTGTTGGGGCATTTTCTTGATTGAAAATTGTTGTGTTGTGGTCCACCTTGCTGTGGGTGGTGCCACCCCTGGACTGCTGGTCTTGGGTGTATAAGAAAGCAGGCCAAGCAAGCCTTGAAGAGCCAGTGAGCAGTGTTCCTCCATAGCGTGCATCAGCTCCTGCCTCCAGGTTCCTGCCTCCAGGTTCCTGCCTCCAGGTTCCTGCCTCCAGGTTCCTGCCTGACTCTCTGGATGATGGACTACAAGTGGTCAGATGAAACAGACACTTTCCTCTAGAGATTGCTTTTGGCCTGAGCATTGTATCACAGCAATAGAACCCTAAGACAAACACGGTCCTCCACTCTCCATAGGAGAGCTAAGCTACTCAGAAGTCTGGTTATTCTTTTCGGAAACTGCACACATCGACCTGAACTGTTTCAGAATGATGTGGCAATGAACCGGAGGTGAGGCTGGGAGGAGTGAGATGTTCCCATTTTTATCAAGTTTATCAAGCAGTGGTTCTCAACCTTCCTAATGCTGTGATCCTTTAATACAACTCCTCATGTTGTGGTGACCCCCCAACCATAAAATTATTTTCATTGCTACTTCAGAACTGTAATTTTGCTACTGTTATGAATCAAAGTGTAAGTCTATGATATACAGGGTATCTGATGTGACCTCTGTGAAAGGGTCGTTCAACCGTTAAAGGATCAAGACCCACAGGTTGAAAACCTCTGTGTTAGAGCACCATAAAGGTTTCCTAACAGCAACTGATGCAAATCTTGTCATTATTTTCTATTTTTATCATGGGATGAGTCCTTGCAACAAGTGCTCTTAACTCCTGAATCATCCCCCCAGCCCTGTTGAAATGACATTGTTTAAAGTAAGACCACCCAATGTGGTCATCCACTTCCGCACCAAGCTTGCTGGTTTTCTTCCCGTGTCTCCTCCATGCTGTAGCATAGACAAGGAGACCTTCACCAGAGCTCAAACATGTGGGACTGCTCAGTCTTGAACTTTCAGCTTTCAAATTAGAAGCTACATGTATCTTTTTTTCTTTATAAAGTGCCCAGCCTTAGATATTTTGTTATATACCAACAAAAATAGATGAATATAAGACCTCCTACTTCATAATGAGGAAACTGGTGCTCACAGAGCTTATGTGCTTGCTTGATCTTGTGTAGAGGGCAAGGACCGAACCCAAGCCTTGAACCCTGGACTCTTGGCTTTGCATCTTTCTCACTAGACTGGCCATCACGATTGGATGCACCTTCGATTATTTTTGTAGCATTTCAGTGAAGTGGTCCAGCAGAACAAACTTGGGTACCCTCCCCTCAAGTACAGTCTGTGGTGAAGGGAAGGGAAGATGCGGGAACCAGGACTGAGATGACACACGCAAATGTCCCAGCAATGGCTTGAAGGGCAGACGTTCAACATGACACTTGTGGAGTCTCTTGATTGGATCTTCTTCTCTGCATCTCCTTCTATGCTTACCTCTCATCTCTAAACTGAGAACACCAGGGAAGAGCAGGGTGTAGAGAAAAGCAGACACGCATTCCCTTCCTAGAGCATATCAAGAGGGCCGCTGTCTTAGTTAGGGTCTACTATTGCTGTGAAGAGACACCATGACCACAGCAACTCTTATAAAAAAAATATTTAATTGAGGGTGGCTTCAGAGTACAGTTTCAGAGGTTCAGTCCATTGTGATCATGAAAGGGAGCATGGCAGCGTGCATGCAGATGTGGTGCTGGAGCTGAGTGCTGCATCTTACAGGCAACAGGAAATGGATTGACAGTCACATTGAGGGAAGCTTGAGAAAAAGAGACCTCAAAGCTTGCCCTCAGAGTGACACACTTCCTCCAACAAGGCCACAACTCCTAATAGTGCCACTCCCTTTGGGGGCCATTTTCTTTCAAACCACCACAGCCACCAATCAAAGAAGAATTTCATAAGTGTATGCATAGCACATCCACTCCCTTCTGTCTGTAGATTAAAAACTAGAGTTCCAGAAACAGAGTAGAATGGTGGGTTGCCAGTGGCTGGGGGGTGGTGGTTACAAGAAGTGGCATGATGGCCAAAGACTACAAAATTTCAATGATGTGGGATGAATCAACCCTTGTGATCCAGTATACAGCATGATGCCTGTGGTCAGTTGCATGGTACATGTCCTTGAAATTGGCTGAGAGCAGATTTTAAATATTTTCACCACAAAAACAAAAAGTAGTAACTTTGTGAGGTGATGACCATGTGAACTAGCTTAACAGGAACAATTATTCAACAGTGCAAATATAGCCAAACATTGTGGCTTATACCTTAAGGATATACCATTTTATTTGTCAATTATATCTCAATAAAGCGGGGGAAATACAGTCAGTCCTTGTACTAAATTGAGGCATCACAGCAATGTCTAATATGAATTCAGCAAAGCTTTTAAATATATTGGGATTTTAATACCCATAATTAAATGCTTCAAAGTCAGGAAAATACAGCGCTGTGTCCCAGTGAGCATAGAGCTCACTCAGCGTATGTGTGTGTGTGTGTGTGTGTGTGTTCAGTGTTGACCATCAAATGCTTTCCTGAGCAGAGGCATTTTTCAATAAGCATTCCCCAACATGGCCTACTTCCTGCTCTGAACCGCCCTTCCTCTTCTCAGGCCTGTCATTACAGGCCACAGGAGAGCTAACAATCAGCAGAAAATTAACTTGGCAGGGTGCATGCTGAAAGACATCAGCTTCTGAGGGAAGGAAGCTTTTATTCATTTTTTGTTTTGTTTCATCTTTCCTCTATGTTTTTCTTGTAATGTGCCTCCTGAAGGTAGAGATTGCTTTTAAAAAACAGAAACCTTCTGGTTTAGGCTAATTTTATACCAGATTAAAGCAAGCAAGCAAACAAACAAAAACAAAACAAAAACAACGAAACAACCCAAATGTAAAAGACTCTAAAACTCACAAATTTTTGAGCATCAACATCATATCACAGTGGAAAATTCCACATTTGATATCTTGTCACAGGCAAATGCATGAACATTGTATGGAATTACCTTCCAGTTATGTGTGTTGGTTGCATGAGACATAAATGAATTTTGCATTTAATCCTGGATCTTATCACTAAGATAGCTCAGAGATATGCAAATATTGCAGACATGAAAAAGCTTTCCAAAATTGAAAACATTTCTGCTACCATGAATTTTGGATAAGGCATACTCATTCTATGAGGAAAAATCTTCAGTGCATACCACTGAATGGAATGTTCAACATGTGCTTATTTTCAAATAAAGGGCCTTTTGGCTTCATTTTAAATGAGCTTACAAGAATAGGAAATATGCATAAAATGAAGAAATTGATTCTTGTGAACTAGGGCTCAAGTTTAAATTCTGAGTCCTTGAACATCCACTGAATACAGGAGCCACCGACTGTTAAGTGTAAAACAATCCCATAGCCAATGGATTCTTCCAAACCCAGTGGTCACCAGACTTGGTTTTGCACTGCAGTGAGATGCACAGTAGAATATGTTTTAAAGAACACAATTATCTTCCTATCAGAACGCAGACACTGGACTTCTGAGCAAATATCCCTTTTCTAAGCAAATCAGGAAGTTCTGGTAGATAACAGAAGCTGGCTGTCAGTGTCTTCAAATGAATGGAGTATTTACTCAACATTTACAAAGCACTGGAACCATGCTGGACCAGCACAAAGATTAATACTTGTAGAAATTAATTAGCTTATCATAATTAACAGTCAGTGAAGCCTTAGGACCTTTTAACCTTTTACTACTTATATCCCGTAATTAGAGGGCACATTTGTGACTACAGACGACCATGTATCCATCCTTAGATCATGAGGACAACGTCATCTCAGCAAAGTCTGCTATTGACTTGGAAATGATAGACAGGTGTTCAGAAGAATTGAGCATTAGTGCTTCCTGAGTTGAGCAGCAGAGTTGAGACCAACTGTGATGGAGCAGGCGCAGCATGTGATGAGCACAAAGAAGATAGGGGCTGTGCTGTCAACTGGGTGAGACTCACTGAGGCTCAGAAGGCGATGTAATTAGGTGCCACTGTCATAGGCTGGCAGCCAGAGACATTGAGTGTGTGTCAGTCACAGGGTTACAGGTATGCAAACCACTGAGAGATCCAGGGAGCAACTATACGGTTAAGGAAAGTTTGACTAGGGAAAAGAAACTCTTCAATAGAATCCAGCTTTCGGTGTGATGTCCAGTGGTTTCTCTCTCTCTCTCTCTCTCTCTCTCTCTCTCTCTCTCTCTCTCTCTCCCTGTGTGTGCAGGGTAAATGGTTGGTCTGCTGGTAAACATCTTGAATAAGCAAAACCCTTGAACATTTCAGCATGCTATTTGGTAAAATGAGAAGTGTTTTTTATGAGAAAAGAAAAAAAATGGAGAGAAAAGCAGATGGAGAAAGGGAAACTTGAAGACTAAAACGGGCAGACAAATGATAGGGGCAGACTTAAAGAAGAACAAGCAGAGAGGGAGAGGGAGAGAGAGAGGAAAAGAGGGAGAGGAAGGGGGTACCTGGAGATAATCAGAGGAGGTTAGGAGACAGACAAGCTGAGCACAGAGGGCAGCAGGGGGTGGTGGGAACAGGGTGGTATTGCCAGGTTGGAGTGTGGAAAGCTCACAGAGAACACATGCACTGGTGTGGTTTGTCTGGAAAGTCCAACCTTCCTCAACGGGGCTGCAGGAGGGTGTGCGTGTGGTCCTCCTAAGCAGACGCGTGATGCCTTCTCCTCATCCCCATGCCTGCTCCGTCTGGAGGGAGTCTCAAGAACTTGTCTTCTCTCCAGCACGAGGCCGTGGGGTCCTCGCAGAGTTGCAAGGAACTGGAACAGAAGTCCTTGAGGTGAATGTGTGTGACCTCCTGGCCAGTCCCTATCTTTCCAGTTTCTAGTAACAGCCTTTGCTGTTTGGACATAGCCACCTTTCCCCTACTATTAGCCCCTGTGGCTTCCCCGGCTCACCTCCCATGGCTAGTTTCTCCTGGAGGCAATGATTGCTTCAGGGATAGGTACATAACTCAGGAAAGGAGATGTGAGCCCACCAGTCTCATTTGTGTGGGGTTGCTGGGGTTTCAGGGTTTGCTCTCAAATCTCTGCTTAAAGCATAGAGATGTGTCTGTCTGAACCAGGGCTGTGTCCTGCATCTATGCAGAACCTGGCAATGAAGGTGGTTCACAGAACAGCAGATAACGAAATGAACAACTGGACTCTCTTCTGAACAGCTGTTTCAAAACTATTTTTATGCTTTTTATTCCAAAAGCCAATAGATTACTTTTTTAAAAAAAAGTTTAATCAAGTTCAGATGGTATTTTCTATTGCCCACAACTAAATTTTTTAAATCCCACTTGGCATGATCTCTTGGTGTCATGTACCAACCAATTTTTGTTTTTTGTTTTTTGTTTTTTTTTGAGACAGGGTTTCTCTGTGTAGTTTTGGTGCCTGTCCTGGATTTCACTCTGTAGACCAGGCTGGCCTTGAACTCAGAGATCCTCCTGGATCTGTCTCCTGAGTGCTGGGATTAAAGGTGTATGCCAGCACCGCCCGGCTGTACCAACCAATTTTTAAGACAAGGTCTCACTATGTAGCTCTGGCTGGCCTGGAACTGTGTAAACCAGTTCACAAATTCTTCAAATTCACAAAGATTTACCTGCTTCTGCTTCCCAAACACTGGGATTAAAGTCGTACACCACCACACCTAGAAAAAAAATCAATCTTTATTTTATTTATAAAAAAATACGTATGGATGTTTTGCCTGTGTGTATGTCTGTGTATCATGTTCCTGTAGGGCTTCCAGAAGCCCAAAGAAGGCATTGGATCTCTTCAAACTCAAGTTACAGATGGTTGTGAACCACCATGTGGGTTTGAGAATCAAACCTGAATCCTCTGGAAGAGAAGCCAGTGCACTTAACCACTGAGACATCTCTACAAATAGATTTCTTTAAATATAATATTTATTTTTATTTTGTGTATTTATGTGCACCATATGTATGCAGTACTTGTGGAGACCAGAAGATGGCTTTAGAACCTACAGCTTCACAGAGTTAAACAAATGCAACATAACAGAATGCAATACATCTTTGCATCATTAAACAAATGTTCCACAGCACAAACAAATGTAGCACACCTTAAAATAATATTCTACAAGAAGATACAGTCAAGTTGACAACCAAGAATAGCCATCATGGGGAGGTTAATTTTTGCAGTTCTTTATATATTCTAGGTATTAATCCCCTGCCTGACTCATAGTAGGCAAAGGTGTTTCCCCATTTTTAGGCTGTCTATTGACTCTGGTGATTGCTACCTTTACTGTTCACAAGTGTCTTATTTTCATGCCATCTCATCTGTCAATTCTTGGGGTTCTTTTCTGTGCTATTGGAGCCTTTTGCACAAAGTCCTTCCCTTATATGATTTTTAAACTAAGAGAGAGAGCCTGCTGCAAACATACTTTACTCTAGTGACCTCACAGGCTCTAGGAATGCTGGCATGTTGTGAAATTGCCACCTTCAGTGAAACTCATTTCTCCCCAGACATTCCTCTTTTCTTTTTTTCTTTCTTTCTTCCTGACAAGTAGAACACAGGTACAAGTTTTTTTGCTTTTTGTTTTTTCTTTTTTTGTTGCTTTTTTGAGACAGGGTTTCTCCTTGTTGTTTTGGTGCCTGTCCTGGATCTTGCTCTGTAGACCAGGCTGGCCTTGAACTCACAGAGATCCGCCTGGCTCTGCCCCCTGAGTGCTGGAATAAAAGGTGTGCACCACCACCGCCTGGCTTTCAGGTACAAGGTTTTCTGCTTTAGATGATGGTCCTAGGGATTGGATCCTAGGCCTCTGCTATGCTAAGTAAGTGCCCAGCTCCTGACTGACATGCTTAAACCCAGAACCTTCTCTTTAAAAACTTCGACATCTTGTAGCATGTAGTTAAGAACATACTTTAGTCAGGCATGATGGTACATGCCTTTAATCCCAGGACTGGGAGGCAGAGACCAAAGGATCTCTGAGTTTGAGGTCAGCCTGATTTACAGAGCAAGTATCAAGACAACCAGGTCTACACAGAGAAACCCTGTCTCAAAAACCAAACTAGAAGAGAAGAGAAAAGAAGAGAAGAGGAACATACTTTAGAGTTGCCAAATCTTAGAATTCTCTAAACTGTCAACCTAGTGTTTTGTGGGGGTTTGAAGAAAATGGCCTCATAGGCTTATATAAAGTGGCACTATTAGGAGGTGTGGCTTGTTGGAATAGGTGTGGTCTTGTTGGAGGAAGTGTGCCAATGGGGGTGGGCTTTGAGGTCTCAGATGCTCAAGCCAGGCCCAGTGTGGCATTCTCTTCCTGCTGCCTGCCAATCAGATGTAGCACCATGTCTTCCTGAATGCCACTATGCTTCCTGCCATCATAATAATGAACTTAACCTCTGAAACTGTAAGCCAGGCCCAGTTAAATGTTTTTCTTTATAAGAGTTGCCATGATCATGGTGTCTCTTCACAGCAATAGAAACCCTAACTAAGACAGTGTGATACTATTTTGTAATATTACAAGTAAAAATGTACAGGAAGAACTCTGAAATGTGTCTCCCATATAGCCTTAAGTGCAGAGAAGTGCTTTTTAGGATTCCTAGATTAGGAATTGCTTGAGGAAAAACTGATTGCCGAGTTCCACAAAAATTTAGTGGGTTTAGGTGCAGGGCGTTTACCCACCAACCCCACAGTTCCCCAGAGTTTTTTTTAGTGCAAGCAGCAGGAAATATTAGATAGAAGGATTTATATTGCAGAGATAAACAGATAGAAAATAAAGGACAGCCTCGAGAGGGCCTGGAACCTTTTCCAATGGGCCGTGACTATCTCTGCCCCAGGGCATTTATAGAGAGGCCAAGGGGTGGAGCAAAAGACCTTCCTGCCCCCCCCCCCCCACCCAGCACAGCCAAGTGCAGACCATCTCAGACACCTGCACTCAGGCCCGTGGCCCTAATCATCCTCTCTATGCAGATCTGCTGAGTGAAGCCACAAGGAACCTGAAAACGGGCTCCCACATTTAGGGTGGGGCCTGAGAATCAGCATTTTAAACAAGCTCCCAAGTGGTGCTAATGCATTTCTGAGCACACTTGGAATCATTTATCACATTTAAACACGAAACTCCAAGAGACCTTAGGAAGGTAACAAAACTCTCAAAGTTACTCTACTTCCATCCCGGAAATCAAGCCCCACCCAGCGGAAATGGGCAAGAACTTGACGTATTGCTTGGCTAGTGGGCTCTTGTTCACAAGCTAGCATGCCTACTTGTGACTAAGATATCAAACTACACTCAGAAGGCAAGGGATGTTAAATCAGATGAAGGGTGGGTTATGGGAAAACATTTTTAAAATGCAATTTTCTCCACCCCCTTTCCTACCATCCATATTACTCTGGGAGCTTCTTCAATGCTTCTCCCTGTTTCCATCCTTGGCAACAGCTGGAACTGTTCTATTCCCACCATTTCAGGGAAGGGACGATGTAGTAGAGTCAAGAGAACAAGAAGTCTACTTCCTGCCTCTGATGCCTCAGAAGGACAGGCAAATCTGCTCGTGGGTTTGTGGGCACTGTAGGTGTTGGGGGTGCCACAATAAGAAGGGGTCCAGAACTTCAGGTGACACCTTGCAAATCATTATGATTATATCTTTGACTGTGTGCTCGAGAAGTCTAGTGAAACAATGCTGTGTGATCCAAGGGCTTCAGGCCTTGGGGCCTGTGCACGCCTGTTCCCTACTGCCTTCTATGGTGGTTTCTTTCCCACTTGCTCCCCCAATTGTTGGACTACGTGCTGTGCCAGCTTGGGCCCGGTTCTGTTGTCGCCCCCACAGCACCAGGGCACTGATACATGCAAGTGCAAGAAGTCTGCATAGGCAGAATATTGCATCATGAAGAGAGCAGTACTGTTGTGGGTGCCTTGGCTGTTTGCTGGAATTCTCCAGCCTCACCCCAGGGACTGAATGTGTTCAGCCCGGAAGTAGACTTTTCTTTGAGATTACCTGCCTGCTGTGGGCTCGTTGGAAGAAATCTCAATTTTCCTTTTGCTTTAGGTCTGGAAGGTCTCGACACAGGCCCAAAAGAACCCACAGAGACCTCTGCAACCAAGAGCTACAAAGAAATGATGAAGTGCCCTTTATAGTTTAACAAATGTTCACTCTCCCCAGCATTGTGTAGGAACAAAAGCTTTCTCCTAGGCACCCTAAAGAAAGTCAAGAATTGAGGGGAGAGTGAGGTGGAACTGGGAATCTCAGGCCCAGGATGACTTAATGGTCACTGGGACAAGGTCTAAAGGGGAGAGGGGCAGGGATGCCTCAGGGGAGGTCTACGTAAATAGATGGTGACTCAGACCGAGTGGCCTGCAACCAGGAGAGTGTGTGTGTCTGAATCTTACAGTAATGGATTGACCTCTTGTGATTGGGTGACATGGAGGCCTGAAGTAGAAAATAAGTTAGGATATTAGAAAATAAGGAATATTAAATTTGTTGTATTCTTGTATTTGTAGACTGAGATTTTTTTTTTGTGTGTGCTATAGCTCAAAAATGATGTCTTTTTGGTTGCTTTTTTTTTGTGCTACAGCTAAACAAAAAGGGGGAGAGTCGGAAGGGGTTTAGACCGTTCAAGCAATGAGGGCTGGGTAGATTGGGAGAGACTGATTTTTGTCTGGCCAGCACCTGCTTTTCCAGGATGAAGAACATTCCAAAGTCAGCTACAAGTTCTTAAGGGTCAAGAAATGCAGAGACTGAGGCTGATAGAAGGTACTGAAGAAACAGCCAAGATTTGTAAGGCCCAGCCTCCCAGGGCGCTCTCCGAACTGTGTTTTCAAGACGTTTGTTTTTATTCTAGTACGGTGGAATAGGCCTGTCGTACCAGCCAGCCCTCAGGAGCCTAAGGCAGAAGTTCGTGAGGTTAGGCAGCCTGAGATATATGCTCCCCATCTCGCTTCCTCTGCCCCGACTCCTTGTACCTGAATGTTCCTTTTTATTTTATCCGGGAGCAAACTTTCTTAAAGCAACTTAGCTAGATGCTTTGCAGGGGGCAGGGATCCCACTGGTTGCTAGGGTAACATTAGGATGCTGGGATTCTAGGAGTGTGCCCAGTATTGGTGAGAAATTTTTGAATGTTTCACTTTCTTTTTCTTTCTTCTTTTCTTTTTTCTTTTTTGGTTTTTTGAGACAGGGTTTCTCTGTGTAGTTTTGCTGCCTGTCCTGGATCTCGCTCTGTAGCCCAGGCTGGCCTCGAACTCATAGAGATCCACCTGGCTCTGCCTCCCGAGTGCTAGGATTAAAGGTGTGTGCCACTGCCGTCCAGCCCACTTTCTTTTTCTTTATCCATTCATCTAATTTCCCTACAACACATACATTTAACCTGTATAATTATTTCAATTTTTTTTTACAGTGTAGGGTAACTCAAGGTGTCTATGGCAAAGATGAATTTATGACTATGACCCCCCCTTCCATGTTTTTGGAGGGGAGAAAAGATAGAGGAAATTAAAAACAAAGCAATCCAAACAAACTAAAAAAACTATAGACAGGGCCATTCTCTTCCCCATCAGGTGAATCCGGCTACAAAAGAAAGGATGAACATTCTCATTTGAGTAACCAGAAGCAAAGCAGGGGCTCCTGGAGGAGAGCAGGTCTTCAGAGGACCAAAGCCGCCCTAGAGCCCTACTCACAGAATAAACCATAGCAGGCCACTGTGATGTGCCGGACAGAGTCTGTGACTAAACTCCCGCCTTTCCAGTGAAAATTCTTGCATAACTAAATAAGTTCCACGCTGTAGTAATAGATAATGCACAGAAGCATGGAAACGAATACTCCTGGGCCAGCAGTACCTGGACGCTTCCTTGGAGCCCCTGGGGCTGGATTTGACTCATGGAAGATTTTAGCTTCTCTGTGTATCGTCAAAGCTGCTGGGGGAGAGAACTGCTCAGGATTGATGCAACTCACCTTGGTGATAAACCAAGACAGAACATGCTATTCACGAGGCTGAATCGTCCAGGGAGCCAAGGGACGATGAGAGCCTGATGACTAAGTGTAGATAACTGCTCTTTCAGAATTAGACAAAGTTGGGAAAGCTGCTTTAGAAGGGGTCACATCCCCGACAGTTAGAAGACTACTTGGCCGCATGCCTCCTGCATTGATGGAACCTCTGCGCAAATTCAATTGGATCTGTTCGCAGAAGCTCACGTTTCCTCTGTGTCGGGGATCCTCTTTAGCGCTTATTGGGAATTTTGTCTTTACCGGCACCATTGTTCAAAATCCACCACAAAATCAAAAGAGAAGAAGAATCCCTTTGGGGTGTTTTATATCAGGACTCAGCAGGCCCTTCTCCTCTCCCAGGAATCTCATCCTCACACAGCAGTCCCGATGGCCCCCATGGTCCTCATAAGGGCCAGACTGGAGAATGAAGAGATGAGCTGGAGTCTGTCCTGTGTTCTGATGCAGTCACAGGGCAGAGCCACTTAGCACTAAGGAGGCAGAAATGAAAGAGCTTGCTGTTCAAACACGTGGGGCTTTTCAGCATGCAAGCTGGAAGTGGATCCAGCAATTTATGTGCAGACCACTGAGGGGAAGCAGACAGTGGCCTTTTGAAACGCACGGTGCATCCTGTTTGGGTGGTAACTATAAACTAAAGGAAGTGTTCGTGTCAAGAAGTTTTGTCGGTTTTGTTTTGTTTCATTTTAATCTGCAAATACGGAAGGGAGGGACAGAGTTTAAGAAAGCATAATCAAACTCAGGTGATCTAAACTTTCTAGAGACATAGAAACTTTGGGATTTTGTAAAGTTTACCTGATTTAGGGCTGGAGAAATGGCTCAGACGTTAAGAACACTTGCTGCTCTTCCAGAGAGCCCAAGTTCGATCCCCAGCACCTACACGGTGGTTCACACCCATCTGCAACTCCAGTTTCAGGGATTCTGAAGCCTGCTTCTGGCCTCCATGGGGACCAGGCACATTAGCGGTGCACACACCCGCAGGCAAAACACTCATGCACATAAAAACTTTAAAATTAAAATAGCAGTGCCAAGAGGACTGCCTGTGAGAGACTGTGGTTCTGTGGAATGTTAAGCCAGAGTACATACCCTTGTTTTTCCCACCTGATGCAGTCATGAGATTGCATGAAAAGTGAACAGAGAGGCCGGGCGGTGGTGGCGCACGCCTTTAATCCCAGCACTCGGGAGGCAGAGCCAGGCGGATCTCTGTGAGTTCGAGGCCAGCCTGGGCTACCAAGTGAGTTCCAGGAAAGGCGCAAAGCTACACGGAGAAACCCTGTCTCGAAAAAACCAAAAAAAAAAAAAAAAAAAAAAAAAAAAAGTGAACAGAGAGATCGGGAAAAGACCGGAATTCAATTGCTATTTTCCCGGTGGCAATTTTCCCACTGTTTCCCACTCTGGTGTCCCCTGGCTTGCCAACCATGTGGCCCTTGGACGTAGGAGTGGGCACTGTCAGTCACAGAGAGCAGGGGAGACGTTAGTTCCGATATAGGCGGAGAGATGGGGGATGGTAAATTCCTCATCTTAGTTATCCTTCCTTTTCTCTACAACAGCTCTTACCACCCTGCTTGTGATGGTCCCCAGGCACCCCAGACTCTGAGGTGTGTGGGGTGGGGGTGGGTGGGGGGGTGGGGGTGGGGGAGGGGGAGTTGGTGGGGTGGTGGTGGTGGTGGTGGTGGTGGCGGTGGTGGTGAAGCTCTGGTTCTAAAAGAAAGATAAAAAGTTTCCAGTTTGCTTTTGGGTTTGTCCTTACCATTAGATATAGACCTCTGTAATAAAAAAAAAATCTGATTTCTTTCCTCCTCTGCTTCCTCCTCCTGCACCTCCTTCTCCTCCTCATCTCCCTCCCCCATTTTCCTTACTTCCTCTCCCCTCCTCCTCTTTCTCCTTTTCTCCTTCTTTCTCCTCTCTCTTCTCCTCTGCCTCCATCTCCCCTGATTCCCTTTTCTTCACCCTTCCATCTGCCTCCTTTTATGTAAGGTTTCAGATGTAATCTAGTTACCTTTGAATGTCTTACGAAGTCCAAGCTGACCTCACCCTCCCTGAGTCCTGAGATTCCATATGTCTGCTCCCGTGCCTGGAGGACAGTGATTCTAACTTGATGCGTGACTGCTGATAGGTTTCGGGCCCTCTCTTCTCTTCAGCCTCGTGCCTGACCCCAGCTGATGTAGAAGTCTAGATGCTCCAGGGAGCTGGTGAAAAGTTCAAACATGAAGACTTGAGAAACATGCTGGGGCTCCGACCCTGCCTCACTTTTGAACCACCACAAAAGCCAAGCCACTCTCCGCTCTTGGCTTCTCCAGGCATGTTCGGATCAGCTCTCTGAGTCACTCCCATTCTACCCAGAAAGCTTGATTGTACTCTCTCATTCACAAGGAACACCTTTAACCTCGACATTCAAAGCCAATTGGAGTTCAGGGTTTATCATTTTCTTCAAGTGACTGCAACAGCCTCAAGAGGAGAATGCAGCCAGCTGGGAAATGCAGAGCACACAAGAGTGAAAGAGAGAAACTTCAGTGAATCAGAAAGAACCAGGGAGAATACAGAGAAGGAGCTGGGAAAGTTACCCACAAGCTAAAAAAAAATTTGTGCCTGTTCTCAAGGGTGGGCATGCTTGGATCTGACAATGACCATGATATAATGCTAACTGAACCTGGGAGAGACCACTGCTCACATGCCACATGCCACTAGGTGGCATCTACATCCATCCTCTAGACTGGAGAAAGATGGAAGGAGCATAGGCAAGGCTTTCAAAATAGAACTGACAGATGGAGACAGTAAAGAGAGAACTGGGCAGGGTGGCTCATATCTGCAATTCTGGAGAGAACTGGGCATGATGGCTCATATCTGCAGTTCTGGAGAGAGCTGAGCTTGGGGGCTCAGAGCTGGGCATGGTGGCTCTTATCTGTAATTCCAGAGAGAGCTGGGCACAGTGACTTATATCTGTAATTCCAGAGAGAGCTGGGCACGGTGACTTATATCTGCAGTTCTGGAGAGAGCTGGGCACGGTGGCTCCTATCTGCAGTTCTGGAGAGAGCTGGGCATGGTGGCTCATATCTGCAGTTCTGGCACGTGGAGGGGGCACTGAGGCAGGTGCATGGCCTCAGATTTGAGTTCTAGTCCAGCTTGGGCTACAAAATAAGACCCTACCCAACCCCCAAACCAAAATAAAATACAAAATTAAAAGTAGAAGAAGTAGTTGGAAAAGGAATGGAGGGACCAGCAGTTTGGGGATGGACATACAGGCTGGATCCATTTCCTGGGTAAATATGAATAGTGCAGCAGCAAATATGAATGTGCAAGAACCTCTGTGGGATGACAACTTAGGATTTAGAGTCCTCGGGGTATCCACGCAGGAGTATTATAGCTGGGTCCTATGAGAGTGCTGGTGTTAGGTTTTTGAGGACCCTCCCCACTGATTTCCACTGTGGATGGACAGGTTTATATTCCCACTAGCAATGAATATGGCTTCTCTCCCCACATCTTCACCATTAGGTGTCATTTGTTTTCTTTCTTTTTTATTATTTAAGATTTTTTTATTCATTTTACATACCAACCACAGATGCCCCTCTCATCCCTCCTCCTGCCCCCACCCCAGCATTCCCCCTGCCCCGGCTGGGGAATTCACTCATCCCCTCCTCCAAAAGGGTAAGGCCTCTCATGGAGAGTCAGCAGAGCCCAGTACATTCAGTTGAGGAAGGACCAAGCCCCTCCCCTTGCTTCAAGGCTGAGCAAGACGTCCCATAAGCAATGGGCTCCAAAAAGGCAGCTCATGCACTAAGGTTATATTCTGCTCCTGCTGCCGGGGGTCCCTCAAACAGACCCAGCCATACAACTGTCTCCTGTATGCAGAGGGGCTAGTCTGGTCCCATGCAGGCTCCATAGCTGTCACTCTATAGTTCATGAGTTCCCACAAGCTTGGTTCACTTGTCTCTGTAGATTTCCCCATCATGATCTTGACACAGTCCCCCCACCCCACTCATATAATCCCTCTTCCCTCTCTTTGACTGGACTCCTGGAGCTCGGTTGGCCTAGTGCTTGGCTGTGGATCTCTGCATCTGCTTCCATCAGTTACTGGATGAAGGCTCTATGACGACAGTTAGGGTATTCAACAATCTGATTACCAGGGGAGGCCAGTTCAGGTATCCTCTCCACTATTGCTACTAGTCTAATCTGGAGTCGTCCTTGTAGATTCCTGGGAATTTCCCTAGCACCAGATTTCTCCCTTACCCTATAATGTCTCCCTCTATCAAGATATCTCCTTCATTGCTCTCCTACTCTGTCTCTCCTCCAGCTCAACCATCCCATTCCCTAATGTTCTCATCCCCCATCCCCTACCTTCTACTGCCCCCCTCACCCCCAGTTTACTCAGGAGATCTCATCTACTTCCCCTTCACAGGGCAATCCATGCATCCCTCTTTGGGTCCTCCTTGTTAATTAGCTTCTCTGGAGCTGTGGGTTGTAGTCTGGTTATCTTTTGCTTTACATCTAGTATCCACTTATGAGTGGGTACATACCATGTTTATCTTTCTGAGTCTGGGTTACCTCACTCAGGATGATAGTTTCTTTTTTTTTATTAAGATTTTTTTTATTCATTCCCATAGCAATCACATATTCCCCCCCTCATCCCTCCTCCTGCTACCCTCCAGCCTTCCCTCCCAGTCCACCCCCCATCCACTCCTCTGAAAAAGCATGGCCTCCCATGGGGAGTCAGCAAAGCCTGGCACATTCAGCCGAGGCAGATCCAAGCCCCTCCCTCTGCATCAAGGCTGTGCAAGGTGTCTCACCATAGGCAATGGGCTCCAAAAAGCCAGTTCCTGCACCAGAGACAGGTCCTATTCCCACTGTTGGGGCCCCTCAAATAGACCAAGCTACACCACTGTCTTGCTTGTGCAGAGGGCCTAGTCCAGTCCCATGCAGGCTCCACAGCTGTCAGTCCAAAGTTCATGAGTTCCCACCAGCTTGGTTCGGTTGTATCTGTAAGTTTCCTCATCATGGTCTTGATGTTCCTAGCTTATAGAATCCTTCTTCCCTCTCTTCAATTGGACTTCCAGAGCTTGGCCTGGTGCTTTGCCGTGGCTCTCTGCATCTGCTTCCATTAGTTACTGGATGAAGGCTCTATGATGGCAGTTAGGGCATTCACCAATCTGATCACCAGGGGAGGCCAGCTCAGCACCCCCTCCATCACTGCTAGTAGTCTAAGCTGGGGTTGTCCCTGTGGACTCCTGGGAACTTCCCTAGCACCAGGTTTCTCCCTATCCCCATGATGTCTCCCTCTATCAAGATATCTCCCTCATTGCTCTCCCACTCCGCCCCTGTTCCAGCTCAACAATCCCATTTCCCCATGCTCCCATCCCCCATCCCCTATCCTCCACTGCCCCCCTCACCCCCAGTTTACTCAGGAAATCTCATCTATTTCCCCTTCCCCCTCACCCCCAGTTTACTCAAGAGATCTCATCTATTTCTCCTTCCCAGGGCAATCCATACATCTCTCTTAGGGATCTCCTTGTTACCTACCTTCTCTGGAGCTGTGGGTTGTAGTCTGGTTATCCTTTGCTTTAGTTCTAGTATCCACTTATAAGTGAGTACATACCATGTTTGTCTTTCCAAGTCTGGGTTACCTCACTCAGGATGATATTTTCTAGTTCCATCCATTTGCCTGCAAATATCATGATGTCATTTTTACTGCTGAGCAGTACTCCATTGTGTATTTGTACCACACTTTCTTATCTATTCTTTGGTTGAGGGGCATTGAGATCATTTCCAGATTTTGGCTATTATGAATAATGTTGCTATGAACATAGTTGAGCAAGTGTCCTTGTGGTATGTTTGAGCCTCCCTTGGGTATATGCCCAAGAGTGGTGTCATTGGGTCTTAAGGTAGATTGATTCCCAATTTTCTGAGAAACCACCATATTGATTTCCAAAGTGGCTGTACAAGTTTGCACTCCCACCATCAGTGGAGGAGTGTTCCCCTTGTTCCACATCTTCTCCAACATAAGCTGTCTTCAGTGTTTTTGATCTTAGCCATTCTGACAGGTGTAAGACGGAATCTCAGAGTCATTTTGATTTGCATTTCCCTGATGACTAAGGATGTTTAACATTTCCTTGAATGTCTTTTGGCCTTTTGAGATTCTTCTGTTGAGGATTCTCTGTTTAGCCCAGTTTTTAATTGGATTGTTTGGTATTTTGATATCTAGTTTCTTGAGTTCTTTATATATTTTAGAGATCAGCCCTCTGTCAGATGTGGGGTTGGTGAAGATCTTTTACCATTCTGTAGGCTGTTGTTTTGTTTTATTTACCATGTCCTTTGCCTTATAGAAGCCTCTCAGTTTCAGGAGGTCCCATTTATTAATTGTTTCTCCCAGTGTCTGTACTACTGGTGTTATATTTAGGAAGTGATGTCCTGTGCCAATGTGTTCAAAGCTACTTCCTACTTTCTCTTCTATCAGGTTCAGTGTAACTGGATTTATATTGAGGTCCTTGATTTACTCGGACTTGAGTTTTGTGCATGGCGATAGAAATGGATCTATTTGCAATCTTCTACATGTTGACATCCAGTTATGCCAGCACTATCTGTTGAAGATTCTATTTTTCATTTCACAGTCTTGGCTTCTTTGTCAAAAATCAGGTGTTCATAGGTATGTGGATTAATGTCAGGGTCTTCAATTTGATTCCATTGGTCCACATGTCAGTTTTTTTATGCCAATACCAAACTGTTTTCATTACTATAGCTCTATAGTAGAGCTTGAAGTCAGGAATGGTGATGCCTCCAGAGGTTGCTTTATCGTACAGGATTCTTTTAGCTATCCTAGGTTTTTTGTTTTTCCATAAGAAGTTGAGTATTGTACTTCTGAGGTCTGTGAAGAATTGTGTTGGGATTTTGATGGGGATTGCATTGAATCTGTAGATTGCTTTTGGTAAGATTGCTGTTTTTATTATGTTAATTCTACATATCCATGAGCATGGGAGATCTTTCCATTTTCTGATATCTTCTTTAATTTCTTTCTTCAGAGACTTAAAGTTCTTGTCATACAGGTCTTTCACTTGCTTAGTTAGAGTTACCCCAAGGTATTTTATATTATTTGTGGCTACTGTAAAGGGTGATGTTTCTCTGATTTCTTTCTCAGCCTGTTTATCATTTGTATGTAAGAGAGCTACCAATTTATTTAAGTTAATCTTGTATCCTGCCACATTGCTGAAGGTATTTATCAGTTGTAGGAGTTCCCTGGTAGAACTTTTGGGGTCACTTATGTCTACTATCATATCATCTGCAAATAGTGAAAGTTTGACTTCTTCCTTTCCAGTTTGTATCCCCTTGATCTCCTTTTGTTGTCTTATTGCTCTAAGCTAGAACTTCAAGTACTATGTTGAATAAGTATGGGGGAAGTGAACAGTCTTGTCTTGTTCCTGATTTTAGTGGAATCACTTTGAGTTTCTTTCCATTTAATTTGATATTGGCTGTTGGCTTGCTGTAAATTGTTTTTATTATGGTTAGGTATGTTCCTTGTATTCCTGATCTCTCCAAGACCTTTATCATGAAGGAGTGTTGGATTTTGTCAAAGGCTTTTTCAGCATCTAATGAAATGATCATATTACTATTATTATTATTATTATTATTATTATTATTATTATTTTGGTTTTTCGAGACAGGTTTTCTCTTTGTAGCTTTGCGCCTTTCCTGGAACTCACTTTGGAGACCAGGCTGGCCTCGAACTCACAGAGATCCGCCTGCCTCTGCCTCCTGAGTGCTGGGATTAAAGGCATGCGCCACCGTCGCCCAAAATGATCATATTTTTTTCTTTCAGTTTGTTTATATGGTGGATTACATTGACATATTTTCATATGTTGAACCATCTCTGAATCTCTGAAATGAAAGCCAACTTGATCATGGTGGATGATTTTTTTTTGATGTGTTCTTGGATTCCGTTTGCCAGTATTTTATTGAGTATTTTTACATTAATGTTCATGAGGGAGATTGGTCTGTAATTTTCTTTTTTTGTTGCATCTTTGTGTGGTTTAGATTGCAGGGTAACTGCAGTATCACAAAAAGAGTTTGGCAATGTTCCTTCTGTTTCTATTGTGCGAAACAATTTGAGGAGTATTGATACTAGCTCTTCTTTGAAATTCTGGTAGAATTCTGCACTGAAACCATCTGGCCTTGGGATTTTTTTAGATGGGAGACTTTTAATGACTGATTCTATTTTTTTTAGGTGTTATAGGTCTACTTAAATTGTTTATCTGGTCTTGATTTAATTTTGGTATGTGGTACCTATCCAGAAAATTGTCCATTTCTTTTAGATTTTCCAATTTTGTTGAGTACAGGTTTTCGAAGTATGACCTGATGATTCTCTGGATTTCCTCGTTGTCTGTTGTTATGTCTCCCTTTTCATTTCTGATTTTGCTAATTTGGATGCTCTCTCTCTTTGCCCTTTGGTTAGATTGGATATGGTTAGATTGGATAAAGGCTTCTCTGTCTTGTTGATTTCTCAAAGAACCAACTCTTTGTTTCATTGATTCTTTGTATTGTTCTCTTTGTTTATATTTTATTGATTTCAGCTCTCAATTTGATTATTTCCTGGCATCTATTCCTCCTGTGTGAGTTTGCTTCTTTTTGTTCTAGAGTTTTCAGGTGTGCTGTTAAGTCACTAACGTGAGATTTCTCCAATTTCTTTATGTGGGCATTTAGTGCTATGAATTCCCTCTTAGCATTGCTTTCATAGTGTCCCATAAGTTTGGGTATGTAGTACATTCATTTTCATTGAATTCTAGGAAGTCTTTAATTTCTTTCTCTCTTTCTTCCTTGACCCAGTAGTGATTCAGTTGAGCATTATTCAGTTTTCATGAGTTTGTAGGCTTTCTGTAGTTTGTATTGTTGTTGAAATCTAATTTTAAGCTATGGTGAACCAATAAAATATAGAAGGTTATTCCAATTTTTTTATACCTGTTGAGATTTGTTTTGTGATTGAGTATGTGGCCAATTTTAGAGAATGTTCCATGGTGTGCTGAGAAGAAGGTATATTCTTTTATGTTTGGGTGGAATGTTTTCTAGATGTCTATTAAGTCCATTTGAGTCATAACATCTGTTATTTCCCTTATATATCTGTTAAGTTTCTATCTGGCAGACCTGTCCATTGGTGAGAGTGGGGTGTTGAAGTCTCTCATTATTTATGTGTGGGGTTTGATGTATGATTTAAGCTTTAGTATGTTTCTTTTCCAAATGTGGGTACCCTTGTATTTGGAGTGTAGATGTTCAGAACTGAGGCTTCCAATCAGTGCAAATGGTGTCTGTGTCTCAGGGAATACTCTTGGCCAATGGGCACTGGCAGTGTCTGTGTCTCAGGGAGCAGCTGGGGTGTTGGGGGATGGATGGGTTTGAAGGACAGAGTTGGACTTGTAGATCACAGGATCTGATGGGTGGTGGTGGTAGGAAGGCCTATCCACAGGAGTCTTGCCTGCTGGCCTGCAACTGGAACTGCAGTAGATGGGGGTGGGGTAGGGGGACACAGGTTGTGCCTCGGGTCTAGGGCCTAGAGGCTCTCATTGTTTTCTTGATGATAGTCACTATGACTATGGTAAGATATGATCTCAGAGAAGTTTCTTCACCTTTATTTTCACTGTATGTGTACAGAAGGAAAGAGGGGGGTAAAATAACAGCAAGGATGTTTAAAGAAGTCACAAGTAATCACACCATTAATAATCTACCCAAAAAACCCTATCATAACATAATTCTGTGTGTAAACGTACACATATAGTTTAAATGAAATTTTCTCATCTGGACTGACACTGCTCTCTCCAAGAGCCAACGATCACCTAACAAAACCCCAGTACCAGCCATATGAAGCCCTCTTTTGAGTTGTTGATCAGGATTGTCTAAGAGACTCTCAAACAGTCAAGACTATTCATATTGCCCTTGGTTGCACCCTGGAGCTGGAAGGTAAGTCCCTATTGCTGAAGACACCATGTACTTCAGACACAGAGCCCAGAGGCCCCTGAGCCAGAACTAACCCGAATGCCCCCTCCATGAGGACTAGCTTTCAAGGTACCAGAAGGTGCCATGAGACCTTCCAAAGGAGGGAAGCAACCAATAGTCCTACCCAGCTATGACACCCATGAAGAAGAAGAAGAAGAAGAAGAAGAAGAAGAAGAAGAAGAAGAAGAAAAAGAAAAAGAAAAAGAGGAGGAGGAGGAGGGAGAAGAGGCCCTAAAGTATAGAGTCACTTTGATTTGGCCACATCCCCAGTCACTATGAGGGACATCCCATGGACATTCCTTATTTATTTTCAGGTTCATAGGCTTAAAAAGTCATCAGTTGAGAACTTAACCCTAAAAGTCAACATTATTAATGGCTTAATGACTGGAATAACTTACCAAAATATTTTCAAAAGTCCTTTCATGAAAACCAAGTTCTTTCTCTCCATCTTTATCCTAATGCTCTTTATTTATTTATTTTAAAAGATTTTCTCATTTTAATTTTGTGTGTGCATGCCTGCACCTCTGCGTGCCTCTGTATGCATGTGTGCACACAGGTGCTCTCAGAGTCCAGAAGAAGGTATCAGATCCATGGGGGCTGGAGTCTCAGGTGGTTGTTAGGTCTCAAAGAAACCTGGAAACCTCTCCCTCCTAGGACCTGGGCTTCATCTTCCTGTCCCCCAGCTTGATCCCTATATAATTCAGCCATTTGGGCTATACTGGTCTCTTGATCTCTTTGCTTGGGCTGCCCCTCTTGCTCTGTGGTTCCTTTCTTGTTCTCCCTCCCCATCTCTCGGCTCAGGATCCAGTTTAGTCTGTCAGCCATGTTCAGCCTGGACTCTCCCCCCTGCCTGCTTTCTCTCTTCTATCTACAAGGAAAGTCTTCTCCATACTTTAGGAGCAGCCAGGTTCTCCTCCTTTTATTTCGTTTTTCTTCAGTTGTGAGCCTCCTGACGTGGGTGCGGGGAACCAAACCCGGGTCCTCCGGAAGACCAGGGCATGCTCTTCACCCCTGCGCCATCTCTCCAGCCTCTCTAACTCTCTAAGACTAGCCTGAGCTGCCGCAGTTTCTGTGAGGGTATGCCAGAGCCCGCCTAAGGTGTCGCAGCTGTGTTAATTCCACAACACACCCGGCCAGCATTTCCAGCCTTGAACATCCACGTCCCTTCTTTCCAAGAAACTTCTTAGAGATCCCGCTTCAACCTGTTACGACAAGCAGCAGCCTGTTATGCCACACCATAAAAATAAAGGAGAGGGAACGGGGTGGAATCTTCCCTCTCGTTAAACTCGTGCCCGACTGGACCTCAGTAGTGACTTCTGTTGCATCACCGAGAGATGGGTGCTTCTAGACATTGTTTCTTTCTTTTTGTTTCCCCCTAAGCTTTCTCTTGGGACTCCTCCTTTTAGATTAAAAACATTGCTCAATGCATTACTGGAACACTATAGGGAGGAGAAGCGGTTTTATCAGAGACAACAATACGCTTTTCCTTAAGGATGCCAATTTTATTGCAGTGAGATGACTTAGCTCAAAAAGGCTTGAGGGAGAAATATAGACTAGCCCTGTACATCAGGTTTTCTTGCTCACCATCCAATTTTCTGTTTGATGTTTGTATTCTGAGAGTCACACATATAGTCGCAGCTCCGTGGAGACTCGCAGACCAGGAGATTTGAGTTATCTTTAGTGTCTGTTTTTATTTTCAAGAAATTTATTTTGGATAAGACGGACTTACGCCACCAGCGTGTGCTAGTGAATGCATGCAATCCATTGGCCATGGAGAAGAACACAATTCTTTTACTTTTTAAAGTTAGTTGTATTGATTACGACTGTGTATGATGGTGTGCGTGCTTGTGTGGGTACACTCATGCCATGGTGTACATGTGGAGGTCAGAGGACACCTTTGTGGAGTCCGGTCTCAATTTTCACCCTTATGTGAGTTCCAGGACAAAACTTGGGTTATTAGGCCGCGCAATGGCAACATCTTTACCCGATAATCCATCTTTCTAGCCCCTTCTCTTACCGTTAAATAAAAGAGTGAGGGGTCATTTAAGACAGATGCTCTTCGGGACTTGTATGTGCCCAGACATGTATAGCATTGAGTTCAGTTAATGACAACCAATGAGAAGCAAGCTGCACAAAGAAATTACCTTTCACCCCACGATGTGAGTTTTCCACTCAGCAACATCTGGAGATGGCAAAGTCCGGATGACTTAAGCAGTTGACTCAGGGGCAGGAAACCACGCTGAGCCAAGGCCCTTTGTGAATGCAGCTTGTTGCTGAATCAGTTCACTCCGCTTCTAACTCACAGTTCGGCAGCCCCGAGTACTCCGTTCGTTTTCACCAGTGACAGAGCCCTTTCCCCACCAGCCCCTTGGCTCAACCCATTCCAGGTCTTCAATATGAGGTCTCAATATGTGGTCCAACTGGCTCATTGCCCGTTGGCTCCCTCTCAGACTTCACGTTTCAATTAACATGATATTCCTGCCCCTGTTCCTTACTCCACAGTCCATGAACTGGCATCCTGTTATATTCCAGAGCTAATAGAAAAATATCTGGGAAATTAATGATGAACCCGCAAAATCAGCAACTAGGTGCTTTCTTTGGCCAAAATGTGGGCATCATGCTTTTGCTCTAGTGAATTTTAATGAAGAAGATATTTTTAGTCAAACACCCACAAGCATATGATGATCACATGTGGCAATGCATTATGATGAGAATAGTTCTTACATTTTAAAAGACTGGGATTTTTGTTGGACTCCGCAGATAAAGTTAACAATGCATTTTGAGGTTACTTATGACTGCTCTCCTATTGTGTACTCAGCCTATTTTTTTAACCCGTTTTAGGGGAATCAACTTCCCTTGCCTTGGATTTGCAGTGTAGTCACCTTTCACAACCTAAGCTAGAATATACAGCTGTAGTCTTCATTTATGTACCGTCCATCCCTGACCTAGAGCAAGGCATGCCTGTTCTGATAATCATTTGCTGAAGGCAGCAAAAATAGAGGTTGAAAGCAATCTTATGAAATGAATATCCACCATAAATACTGAACACAGCATACGGATATTGCCTGGTAAACAACGATGTTTGTTACCTGGGTCATTTGGAATCAGTTGGAGTCAGTGATTTAATCCCTCGTAAAATTCCAGTCAAGGTTTCTGTGAAGTGTCCCTCATTCCTTCCTCATGTGATGTTTTTCTGTGATGTTTAGTAACTACAGAGTAAAACACTTTGTTAGGAACAGTCACCCAGACAGACAGACATCCACACGTTCCACAGACAGACACATTCACATGGACAGACAGGCACAGGGTCAGACTCACAAGACAGCCTTCAGGCAGGCACAGATTCAGACTCATACAGCAGACAGACAAGAAGGTGGAAGACATGGGAAGCCTGAAGTATAGAAATAAAATCTGGGCTCATTCTTGGTTAAATGGCCAAGGGAAAGTGCTCTGATTTTGCTCCTTAATGTCATCGGACCAACGCATTATTGGTAACGTGGAGTTTATTATTAATGTGTTCAAACCAACTGAATTTTGGTGCCTTGTGAGAATTTTTTTAATGTGTTTAATCCAGGCAATCAAACATTCAGATTGTAACTATTATCACAGCCACTTAGAATCAGAAATTGCTTTCTATTAGTGGCATGGAGGCTTCTCCTGTAAAATTTTGAACAGCTATGACCCAGGTCTGACATTCCGTCTGTACATCTTTTCTTTCACTGGAAATGCTAATGTGCATCTATTACATGTTAGTTTGATTGACCAACTGATTAATTCATTCATTTGGTACCTCTCACACATTATTAATTTTGCCAAACTCCTTACCTTAGATATTAAGCTCCTAGAGGACACATATCACTCACTGTATTAATAACAATAGCAAACACTACTGTGTATTTCCTACTGTGTATTCCGAATGGTCGGTCCGTGCTTTCCTTTGTAGGAATGTGTGAGCAACACAAGGTGAAATCTGTGGAATGACCACGAAGTCTGCACATGCTCTTCCTAAACTTGGATCTGACGGTCTTTACGTCATCTATGGAGAGCTGCTTGTTCCTTCCTCTGTAAGATGGGATGATAGTGGCACCTACCTCAGAGGGTGACTGTGAAAACGACAGTGATATCTGTAAAGTGACTGGCACGTAAAAGATGCTCATTATCATCAGCGGTTCTTATACCATTATTGCTTATTGGCATGTTCTCTGTTTCCTGAGAAAATCTTTATCCCCAGTGTTAACATGAAAGGACCCACAGCCTTGGCTAAAGTTCATTATGAGTCAAGATGGCTGGCTGAGGAGAGAGGGACAGGCCCTGTTCAGGTCACTGCCCACTGCTCTGCTTAAAGTTCCATCTTATATCCTGTCATTTTTTTTCTTCCTTTTTTCCTTGTACAGAATTTCAGGAAGTTGTATTCCTTAAACAGGATGCAATGAAGAAATCGCGCACCCCCCCTTTTTTTATTGCATAATCTTCCACAGACTATTAGACTAAGGCAGCACCTTGCTCAATGAGGCACTGCCCTCTACCGCCCCCTGCTGCCTATCGGTGGGAAATGCAACTGAGTGAGAAAAACTTCACTAGTTACCATGTTTGATTAATGAGGTCCTATAATACAAATGCCATGCAAATATACTAAACCAGAAATTAGATTTAAATTTATCTTTCCCTGGTCTCTCCAATTTGATTTTTTTCTTTGTTTTTCCTTTGCAAAATTTGGGTTTTGCTTAATCGGGCCTTTTTCATGTAACTTTTTTCTCTTGATTTTCCGCTGTTTTGTTTTGATTATTTCAAATTTTGTCTTATGCTTGTCTCTTTCTCAGTTTG